>CAEMYA010000179.1:3938195-3975169 GCA_903131615.1 Diplodus sargus | reverse complement strand
TTTTTTTTTTTTTATTGTACCATAAAATCGTACCATTTTCTTTAAAGATGCAGTATGTAGTTTAGTGGAAGGAATCATAATCAGAGGAGAAAGATCGTCATTGACTGATTTTTTTTTTTTGAATGCCGAAACAAACTAAATAAACAAACTCTCTTTGTTTTGATGACTGAGTAAACAAACTGACCTTAAAGGACAACACAATTCATACTGGTTTACGTTGTTTATATGTGGCGGACCCTGCCACCTTTTCTAGCCAGCTAGTTAAATTCTGAGTTTTAATTTCTTCTCCAAAATTACACAGTGCCCCTTTAATTTAACAATGGCTGCTTATTTTAGTTTACTTTTCACTGCACAATGGTTGCAATTGATGCATTTCGTATGTCTTTATAGAACTAATTACTCGTCACTTTAAGTATTCAACCTTGCGTGGGTGCAAACAACCAAAGTTAAGAAGCACACGCCATGAATGAATGACACTATGATTGTTTCTCAGGCACGTTTTGTATATGCACAGTAATAAAAAAAAACTCTATTAAAAATATCTTAACACAAAATACCACTGTTGTTGTGTTTCTTTCCCACTATTGTTTTTTCTCAGTTAATGTCTTTTAGCAAGCAAAGAATGTGCAAAATTGAGTTTTTTAGTCAACATGATGCTGTCTGCTTCACGTCACATATGACACAAAATAAGAAAATGACTATGGCATGCTTCAGCAGCCTCCAACATGCATTCACCTTTGTAAGTTAGGAGTTTTATTGTTATAAAGTGCTGCCATGCCAGTGAAGATGAAAGTGAAAGCATGTCCCACTAATTATTTCAACATTAAGGACATTTTCCAGACCATGCAATATATAAATCTGTGATGATTGATACAGATGTTCCTTTATTAAGAAATGTGCAGTATTGTTTATTTGAAAGAGGACATTTAACTGCAAGCTTTTCTTCCGCAAGTTTGATTGTGTAGAGTTTTGACCTGAGCAATGAGGAAGTGTTCACTTAAAAAAAAAAAAGAATGTTAACAGCAGACATATCAATGAAATATGAGGAAGATGTAAAGTGGGTGTTTTCTTGTGTCTCTGAGGTCACTGCTAAAAATAACATTATGATCTGTTATGTTTTTCTCAAAAGAAGCCTGCTAACGAACTATTTTAACGCATTGTTACACCTTCATTGTCAGTATCTACGTACATGGAACTGTTCTCTTCAGCTCAGTGATCGGTGAGATGGTACACAGCCACCTGATAGGCCAATATATTTTTAAAAGCACCTTGGATAATTTCACAACGTAAAACAAAACTTAGGTTGTAGTTGTGCAACGAGGTAAGGCAGGTTAAGAACTGCACTCAGCCAGGCGGGGCAGACACTTCCTGGCACACACCTGGCTCAGCTCACTCCACCTCTAGAACCTTTAGGGAACGCCTTCGCCATCAAATGATTTAACAGTAATCCAGTGTGTTTATCATGACATACAACTTGATACCCATGTACACACTGAGATAGAAGCTATTGATAGAAGTCCTCTTCTTGTGAGGGCTCTGCATTGAACTGTATCTCAAAGCGCACCTCTCAGTGCCAGCTCTCCCATATTCATATACACGATGCCCACTCTACTCTGAAATTACTTCGACACTTTGTCAGCAACATCTCATGCAGTAACTCTGACTTTACCTTCAGTGTCAACAACAATAGATTAGGGGGATGGCTGACCCAGCAGGCTGGAAATGACCACTCAGCAACTCTGTTTAAAGCACAACTTCCACACTTTCTACAAATCTTCATTATCAAGCCTCCACAAGGGGCACACTTTGCTTTACCGCATGGTTTTGGCTACCCTTGCAATGACATTCTTCAATTCTCATGTGCCCAACATAACGGTCTTTGCCAACGTTGTTGTGTTTGTGTAGCAGCATTTGTCAAACTTAAAGGTGCACTGTGTAGTTTTGGGGAAGACATTTTAATCAGAAGAGAATGATCTTCATTGACTGATGTTCAATGCCTGAACAAACTCTCTTTGTTTTCATGAATGAATGAACAAACTTGACTCAGTTTCATACTGTTTAACTTTGTTTGAAACTAGAAAGGTGGCAGGGTCCGCCACATATAAACAGTGTTGTGGGGACGTTATTTTCCTCTGAGAACAGCTTGTTTATATATTTATGGAAAAGACAAATAATTCTAAATTTGTATTATTACCTCATTAATATTGTAAATATTAAAACTCTGAGTTTGGATTTCTTCTCCAAAACGACATAGTGCCCCTTTACATAGTGTAAGTGAGAAGACTGGGGTATAACATTGTAACCAGGAAAATGGTTTTGCAAGCAGCCAAATTCACCTTTGCAATCCCTGAGCAGTCATATATATATTCTATCTTGAGATTGAACCTGTCACAATGCAGTTTCCCTCATATAGCACAGCTTGTGAGGTTCACTCTTACTACAGCAGTGATAGCCATGGGCTAATGGTTAGAAACAATCCTGTGCCTGAGGGCCACTGATTTTGCCACCAGAAGTCTCTGTAAAATCAGAGGAGTGAGCAACGTACCCTTGTATCCCTTGGCAGAAACTGTCAAGGTACCCTGCATCAGGCATGTGTGCCTAAGGCTACAGTTGTGCTTGACAGCTGTCAATGTGTGTCAATTTGTGTAGTGTAACTGTGGAAAAAAAAAGTATAAAACTTCATTGTTGCGTAATGCACCCACTAGGTGGTGGTGTTTCTGAAGAAACTCTTCAGCAGGCGTCTATTCAGTCAAAGCCTACACACACTTGACAGCAGGTTACACACAGTCATGTCACAACTTACCTTGGAGTCTTTTCTAAAATCTCATCAAAATTTTCATTTTATTTCATTCATATTCCGGACAGAATTTGAATATTTAGGTAAGGGATTCAAATGCAGTTAAGTACTGTATGTTTAAATTATGACATTCCAAAAAGTCTGCACTAAATAATTATCTTGGGGTAAGAAATCATATATTCACAATGAATTGCTAAAACAATGGTTCAAACCAATATGGATAAACTAGAAGTGTTTTGGGGTTAAATGCACAGTTACACAATATGTGTCCCTAAATATCTGCACTTTTTGACTTGTAGTTCTGAGGAGCAAAGGGCCTTGTTTGTTTTTTTTTTCTTCTTTCCAATTTGTTGCATCACTGCGTCTTTGTTGAAATCTGGGAATTGGCAGGCATTAGCCATTAAGACCCAGTGGGTGCATATCTATTAACATTCAGAGAGCGCTGCAGTGTCGAGAGCTACTCCGAGCCAGCTGCAGCCTCATGAGGCATGGTCACTGAAACCTCAATAACCAGAGGAACAGAGCTACCACTTTGTATATTTTACTTTCATCAGTGAGCAGAAGTTGCTCCGCCATATTGGGAGGATTGTCCTGCTCACTCGGTGCTTTTTAACGCATTCTTTGGTCTGTATTACTCTTCATTCAGCCTTCTTTTCAAGAGCACTGTCTCCTGCATTCAAATTCACTCTCTCCCTTTCAGCATATTGTGTTGTGGGTTGGGTGGGTTGGGGAGCTTTAAATCGATGTGTCACAGCTCTGTGCCAGACAATACTTATTATGAGATTGAATCAGAGGGGGAAGTTGGAGAACAACAGGAAATGAAAATAGGGAAATATGTAAAAGTTTTACTGGTGGCATTAAATAACTGTTGACTGAGCGAACATACTGTAATCCGCAGTTCAAATATATGAGCTAACCATGAAGCTACAGACGTGTTCAGCAGAGTACAGTAGATTTACATTACAACATGTCCCGCCTGCATCCTCGGGAACCCATCTGACACGATTGTGTGTCTGAGTGCCTATTTCATCCTTACAAGTGATGTCAGATGCGATGACAGTCATATCTGACATCACTTGTAAGCATGAAATAGGCACTCAGTCATTTATCATTAAACAGCAATTATGGTGAAATCAAACTCTTATTCAGCACTCAGAGGCCGCTCTTGAGGACTGGGGCCCTTAGGATCTTGACTGTATGAACATTGCATCTCAGATGACCTTTATTTTGAGCTTTCTATAGATCTGTTCAGTGGTTGGCAGGAACTACACAATTATGTTATTTCATACACCCGCTTTGCTCCATTTTAAAGGTCAAGTGTGTAGGATTGAGTGGCATCTAGCTGTGGTGCAGATTGCAACCAACTGAACACCCCTCGTATCACCCTTCCTTTTGGTGACCGTCACAAAAAGGTTTTAGTTTGTAGTTAGTTTGTCCATTCTAGGCTCCTGCAGAAACAACAGCAACAAAAATATCTAATTATATAGTATGTAACAATGCAACACTCAGATGAGCCGTTTTTGAGACTTGAATAAGTTATTATTAGATATATTTATTAGGCCTATTTTGCTAACAATGCAATGCTGTGTATCTCTACATAGCGTGGGACTTCTACTTATAAAGGAGTATTTACACATTGTGGTCTGTACTGGACCTTTAAGGATAAATTCACCTAAAACGAAACTGTAGTCATTATCTACTGGCTCACATGACAATGGAAAGGCAGGAGAAGTTTCGTAGGTCACGCAGCACTTCTGGAGCTTCACAGCTAAACAGTGTGGCAGCATTCTTCAGATTCAGATTCAGATTCAGAATACTTTATTAATCTCCCGGGGGGAAATTGTTTCTGCTTAACTGCAAATAGAATGAGACTTGTTTTAAAACGTAAAAAGACATAAACTGGCTCCATACAGCTAGTCCAGCATTATCAAAGCCTGCAAAAGCCCTAAGATCCCAAATTGATTTGAAGAGACTTTTTAAAACCCCTTTTAAGCTGAAATCTTCACTGAAGCCGCTAAGCTAATAGCATCTCCGGAAGACTTTTGTTGCATCATTTTAAAGCAAGTCCCCATCAACTTCAGTTGTTTGGGAGAATGCTGCTTTTTTGCTGTGACGCTCTCACAATGTTTTGTGGACTGAAAAACTTCCCCTGACTTTCCCTTGGCATGGGCGTGAGCTGATGATGACTACATTTTCATTTTCGTGGGTGAACTTATCATTTAAGGATCTGGATACTTTTTCAATGATGTGGTTTTACAAAGTCTTTTGACAATTACCAATTACCAGTAGATAGCCCAAGTTGTTATCATATGAAAATGATTATTTAAATGATTAATGATGTTTACTAGATACAAATGAATTACCTTTTTTTGTTCATTGTGCATTTCAAAGGTGCACTATGTAGTTATGGGGAATACATTTAAATCAGAAGAGAAAGATCCTCATAGACTGATTTGTTTTTATGGCTAAACAAAGGAAATAACCAATCGCTCTTTGTTTTTATGGCTGAATAAACATAATGGCATTAAAGGACAAAGCAATTTCATACTGTTTTACTTTGTTTATATGTGGCAAACCCTGCCACCTTTCTAACTTCAAACAGAGTTCTGGACCATATGTTCCTCTGAGAACAACAACTCACTGTGACTGGATACCTTAAGAGGCAGCAAAAGGAGATGTGATGTGGTTAATAAAAAAAGAAGAACAATGTCAAGCTGATACTGAAAATGAAAACTAAAATCAGGGTCATGTAAAACACATTTAGGTCAAACGAGCTACATTAGATTTGTGAAATGGGGCTACATGTGTACTTTAAAGTAACACTATGTAGTTTTGGGGACGACATTTTAATCACAAGATAAACATCTTCATTGACTGATTCGTATGTCTTAACAAACTAACTAAACAAACTCTCTTCTTTTTCATGACGGAATAAAATTAATAAACAAACTTCGAAGAACAACACAGTTTCATACTGTTTTACCTCGTTCATATGTGGCGGACCCTGCCACTTTTCCGTATTCAAACCGTGTTCTGGACCTTATGGTCCTCCAAGAGCAGCTTGTTTATTCAATTATGGAACAAATAAATACTTCTGAGTTTGTATTATCACCTCATTAATCTTGTAGTATTCAAATTATTTGTTTGAGTTTCTTCTCCAAAACTACACAGCAGTGGCCCTTTAAAAAAATGCACTTTGCCTCGAAAAAGAGGAAGAAAACTAGGACGGGGGGAGAAACAACATAAGGTGGTGCTGTTGTTATAAATAGGCCTGTGATGAGTTTTTGTATTTGTGGCTGTGATGATGAGACATCAGTGCTTTATCGTTTGTCACAGAAAACGTCCTGGAGCTGTGTCATGGAAACATGATTGACACCTTGCTCGCTACACGGAGGGGGGGCTGTCCGTGGCCTCGTCACCCGCCCACCCCCTTTTTCCTCCTCCCTCCTCCCCCTCCAGGGCGTCAGTGACGTGCGGATAGAAAGCGGGACCTGCCCTCCCGTCGCCATTTTTCGGTCTCGTACTCGCACTTGTGGTGGCTCGGGTGAGGGGGGGGACGAGCAGAAAGAAGGGAAAGTAGAAAATATAGAGCCGTCGGGCCGGGATCCCTCGTGAGCGCCGTGGAATGCACGCGAGAGCTGCGACAGAACGTGCCGCCACCTGAGATGCACGCGCAGGAGACGAGCCGCTGCCGTGAAATCGTTCTGTGTGTGAAGACGTGTTGCGGGCCGCCATTTTTCTGCTGTGCTGCCTCAAAAGTCTGCTCCGAGTCGAGACAGGGGATTCAAAAACCCATTTCCATGACGTGTGCCTTATTGTGAGATCAACGAGAGACGAACTTAATAATTTCGTTTCCGAACCCGCGGCTGCCGGCGACCTTTCTGTTTTTTCTTTCTGTCTTTTTTTTGTTTTAAAACAGACATGAGGATTTAAACAGACGAAAAAGCTGAGGCCACCTTTTCCGTTCTCACAACTGACACTGACTGGAAGGAGGTGAACTATTAGAAGAGAAGCCTGCTGTTTTCTCGGAAGGCGGAACGAAAAAGGGAAGCTTCATTGATCATTTGTTGCTTCGGCCCCTCCGTCGATGTTTCTCTGTCGTAAGTTTTTATATTTGTCTCTCTCGGCCGCTTAGACGATCACTTGGCCGTTGGCTGCTCAACACAGGAACCACATTATGCTCCAAAGTTGGATCCAGCCAGTCGCAGCCTGTCTCTGAGCACGTCAGGTTGTTTTTGTTTTTCGGTTGTTTCTTTTTTTTTCTCTCTCTGCTAACCCGAAGTCTCTGGAGCCTGCTGCGTTTTGAGCAAACCCTCTCGGGGCGACGAACGCCCTGCCCTGCATCCTCCAGAGCCTCCAGTTTGCTGTGATTGGCCAACGCATACACGTTTTTTTTTTAACTTATTGTCTAGTCTGTTTTGTAATTTCCCCTTCCCTCGTCTCTTTAGACTCATATTAACTTATTTTTATTTGACCAGAAATGTCAACTGCTCGGTTTGACTCAGCTGACCGGTCCGCCTGGTATTTTGGACCCGTGTCACGACAAGAGGCACAGAATAGGTTACAAGGACAGAGACATGGCATGTTTCTGGTTCGAGACTCGTCGACCTGCCCGGGCGACTACGTGCTGTCAGTGTCGGAAAACTCCAAAGTGTCTCACTATATCATCAACTCGTTGCCCAGCAAGAGGTTTAAGATAGGCGACCAGGAGTTCGACCACCTCCCTGCTCTCCTGGAGTTCTACAAAATCCACTACCTGGACACGACCACGCTGATAGAGCCAGCCCCCAGGTGAGTTCAGCACCCCTCCCATTGACTACCATGATTGTGAAATGTGCACCGTGATGAAATGCCCACAGAACCTGGGCATCTTGGATGTGCAAGACTGGCTGATCTAGGTTAACTAGGTGGTCTATTTTTATCCAAACTAACCCACTTTCAGTCAGACTGCAGTGCTTGTCGACACACAAGCACCATCACCACACCTCCAGTTTACTGTTTGTAGTCTGATGGTTGGCATTCAGCACCACCAGGTTGGAAAGAGAAACAGTCACCAGCCAAGATGCTGGTATAGGTTGAATGTTTATGTACTCTTTTAGCAGTGACATACAGCCATAGCACCAACTAGACATTGCATTTTGCTGCTTCAGCCCTGACGAAAGAGCCTTACCAGTATACATTTAGCCTTTTTGAAGTCCATTTGTTTATTCAGTCATTTCAAGTGTTTGTCTAGACAAAAAAATCAGTCAATGAAGATGTTTATCTTGTGATTAGAATGTTTTCCCAAAATCTACAAAGTGTTCCCTTTTAAGGTACACATGTAGCCCCATTTTCACAAATGTAATCCAGGCCGTTTAACCTAAGCGTGTTTTACATGACAGAAACATGTTCCTGTTTATATCTTGAGTTTTCATTTCCACTTTCAACGCCACCATGTCCTTCTTTTTATGGTAACCACATTACGTCTCCTTCCGTTGCCCTCTCTCAAGGTACCCAAGCACCACAGTGAGTTGTCCCATCCAGCCCATGGGCGGCCCAGAGGAGAACCTGGAGTATGTGCGGACTCTATACGACTTCACCGGCAGCGATGCAGAGGACCTTCCCTTCAAGAAGGGAGAGATACTCATCATCCTGGAGAAGCCAGAAGAGCAGTGGTGGAGCGCCAAGAGCAAAGAGGGACGCGTCGGAATGATCCCCGTGCCCTATGTGGAGAAATTGGTACGACCTTCGCCTCACCTCGGCCAGCCTTCCCATGGATCTCGCAACTCCAACAGTTATGGGATCCCCGAGCCCTCCCACGCCCTCGTTCACGCCTACGCCCAGCCACAGACACCTTCGCCGCTGCCCCCTGGCACACCTGGAGCAGTCATCACCCCTCTACCGTCCATGCAGAACGGCCCCGTCATGGCGAAGGCCATCCAAAAACGGGTGCCGTGTGCCTATGACAAAACAGCTCTTGCTCTAGAGGTATTGTAAAGTGCGATTTCACTTTATCCATTATTTTTGATCTAAAACTGTCTTTTGTCTTTTATTTCTCTCTGTCTTTGTAGGAGGTCACATTGACCTCATGTACTTTTTGAAGTTTCACTTCAATGGATTTCTGCTTTTTATAGATTGAATTTGGTCTTCATGAAGTAGGAGACTGACTTACTTTTGGTTCAAATTAGGTAACATGACCAAGCACAAAATGTCTTTGCAGTTTTAGAATCTAGGTCATGTCAAGAATGTTTGTCACATGAACATCATATCAGATTGTTGTTCAGCGGTACCTTTTGATTAGTAATGCAACATCATCCAGTTAACCTCCATGCCAAGTTAAGTGCCAGAGGTGCAACTACTCATCTTAAAAAGTCTGTCAACACCAAGCTGAAAAGATGATGTCACAGAGTGCTGGAGCCACCTGGACATCGCTGCAGTTTTTAACTTAACATCTCTGCCACAATGTTAAAAAATGTGTCCAACTGCATTATTTAACAGAAGACACTTGGGTCCAGCTTAGCATTGCCTGCATAATTAATTATGTAGTTAAGAATGAATTTTAAGACTTTTATAGGGTAGAATATTAAATGAATATGAATGAATTTTAATAAGAACATCTGTTGCAGAAGATAATAGTTCAGAGTTTGACAGATTATGTAGTTTTTTGCTCCTGAAATAATCACATCCTCACCGGTAAGAGGAAGGAAAAGAAGAATCAGACATACTTTATTAATCCCTTTTCAGAGAAATTCTTCTTTTTTTTATTTCTAGTAGGAGAAGTGGGAAGATTCCCACGTCAAGCATGTAAATGTTGACGGCCTAAAGAAACATGCTTTTCCATGGAGAAAGCTAACTAATGACAAGAGATATTGGGACAACAAAATTAATTTGTTTTCACTTAACATTTTCTTAATGAGCACTTGTTAAAAATCATCATATACTTGAAGTATAGAAACGTGCATTTCTCACCTAAAGCTGAATTATTCGGACTCTTGTTTCTTGTAAAGCCAAACTGCAGTCTGCATTGACATTGCAGTTGTCAGTAGCTATTAATGAGAACGGGGAAAACACCAGAGACACCACAGCAATCTTTCTGGCGCCATGTGTGAAAGTGTCTCAAGATAACTTCTCGCGTCTCTTCTCCAATCACCTAACTTTCAAGACCATGATCTCTCTGCGTAGTCACGCCAAAAGATTCATAACTGCAGCTTGTCGGCTGCCGGGTGTTTCTGGGTGGTTGTGGTGTGACAGTGGTTCAGAGAAAGTCTGTCCCCAGCTCTTTAGGAGAAATTGAGATTCTAGTAAATTTGCGTCAAAGTGGACCTCAGCTTGTGGTTTTGTGCGCTGGCATTATACTGCTTGTTGTTGTTGGGATGCAATGTTCCCTGTTGCCAGCATTCATTGAAAATGAAAGAATACCAGTGCTTGGTAGGCCAACAGTGAGTTAGTGGCTTCTGATTGGACAAGAACTCACAGTGAGGTGAGGGAGCATGTGTAATTTTTTTTTTTTAATTCTTGGAATGATAGATGAATAAATGAGCTTCAGCATTTGTAATTTTAGGATGTACTGGGATTTGTGGTGAGACTGACCATAGTTTTTCCACTGATGGTTGAGTGGAACCCCCATTCTCCCAGTCTGTATCTCTCGTACCCCTTTTCCACCAGATTAGCTTTGGTTCTTGAAGTAGTTAAAACCTTGTGTGCTATTTAGGGTACCAGGCAACAATTCCACCAATTTTGAGTGTCATCAACAAAGGGCAGGACCCCTGTAGAAATGCTCCAAACAGTTAAAAATTAAGTGTGAGTGGAACTGGTCCTATTTTGTTAGAAAAGGGGTGTCAGTGGCTCATGCTCAATCTTCCTTCTAGCAAGCTAGCTGCTATATAAGCAGCAGCACATTTTTGCATTTCTAAGCGGTGTACTCTGGCTAATTCAAATCCGCTCTGACTGCCGTAACATGTTGAAGCATGTGATGTAACGCATAATGTGCACTTCATATATATGCTGGAGCTCCAAAATGCACCACTCTGACAGCAGACCGGGCTGTGGTGACACCCCCAGGGGAAAGATGAGAATGAAACGTTGCTTGTCTTATCTCTTCTGCCATTCACTGACATCAGAGTGCGTCAGCGGATGTAGGAAATAAACTAGGCCTCTGCAGCTGGGTACGGTTAAACAAGCGGTCCCTGTGACTCTTTTACAGAAATTAGTGTAAATTTGGACCATGAGCACACCTGGTGAATGGTATTCATGCTAAAGGTTAGACAGCTCCCTCTAACAGCATTAGTCCTGTCTTCTCTGCTCGCTCCCCCGTGTCCCTTATTACAATTGATATCTAACAACAATAAACCTAGGATATACTTAATACCTCAGAGAGACAACAGACACCGTGACCTGAGTGGAACTGGTCAACAAGACATGTCAGCCGGCTTGGGTCTGCGTCCTCAGCTGCCCATCTCTATCAGCAGCTGTATCGAGTAGAGATGGAAACATGTAATCATATGGTGTTGCAGTGCTGTGCATAGAGCTACAGTTGCAGACTGGAGATTGGAGAGTCTGGAGATGAACCCATGACTGCTGTCTCATGCAGTTCGAATGGGTAGAGCACACATTGAATCTGTGTTCAGTAGATTCATGTCAAAATACCTACATGTCTTCACAAGCATCTTGCCACGTCAGATCACCCATGATTCACCAAAGAATATCCCAAATACGCTTTCACTTTTCTATTTACAATCACTGCAGCAGGGACATAATTAAAACACTGTTTTGAGGGTTGCTCCAGTCATAAGTAAGTTGTTCAACAAAAGCTGGAGATATCCCAAGCTCCCGTCATTGCCTTTAAATGATGAAGTTATTCTGTGCTTAATGACTTTCTTTAACGTTTTCTTTAGTGTTAACTGGCTGCCCACTGTTCTCCTTTAAGACACTAGACGTTATTTATGTTGCAAAATGCAGCTCTGCTGTGGGCATTGACGTCTCTTCTTTTCAGCAACATTTTTCACAGGCCTACATTACCACACCTCAAATGTGCCGCTGTTGTGAAAACTATTTCAACTTCCATATTTTGCTTATCCGGGGGATGATGAGAGGCTGTTCAAATATGTGCTTCCTCAACAGTTTCAGACTAATACTACTCTTTCACACATTGTTGATGAGATACAGAAGGACTGACCTAAACTTGTCAATTGAATTCTGAAATATTTTTTATTTAAAATAAGGAAGGAAAGCTGTGTGTTCAGTGTCATTGTACTGGAGGCCTAACTACAATGGTCTTTCACGTTATGCATCTTCTCTTTTCATACCAATCAACCTACCTGACATTGTGTCCTCTGTGATGCACCTCAAGCTTCTGACTCACTGTGTGTTGCACTAGTTCATCTTAGTTGCTTAGTTGCAATGCTAATTCATGATGTTGTCATACAGGGTTTTAGAAATAACCATAAATATGGGCATGGTTTTCAAGCCTCAACCTAACACAGTCCGATTATCTGTTTGTTTTCTGTGTGTGCCATTCACACATGGGGTCACAATGGGTCAAGTATAGAGGTGTGGAGATTATAAGATGCATCGATGCAGAGAGTGTAATCAAGAGTCTTCAGCTTGTGCTGATCGGTGATTGTCCGGCCTCAGCTGGACAGTCAAGTTATGTCGTGAATTTGCTCCCATGCTTTGAATTTTGGATGGACATCATGCCAACGTTATGTATGTAGTAAGGGTGTCACGATTTTGATTTTAAATCGACCGAAATTAAGTCACAATCTTGAACTTCGAATTAAAAAGGCAGGGGAAAAAAGCGGAAAAAAACACGTGTTGAAGTGCTGCGAGTCAACCTCCTCTAATTTAGCTAGAAGCTAAGCCAGTAGGTATTAGCTACAGCCAGTCAAACAATAGCATGGTGTTACACTATTGCTGTTCGGCTCGAAAAAGCCACAGTTTGCAAGCTCTGCAGAAACTAGATGGCAGGTTATTTTGTTAAAGTTTCTCATTGACTGAAGATATGTTATTGTTACATTATGTTGTTAATAAATGTTTTAAATTTGACAATGTAGTGTGGTACATTGCGAACAATGGTCAGATATTATATTGCATAAAAGTCTAGTCTAAAAATGGCATAGCAACCTGTGCTTTAAAAAAATACATACACTACAAATGGAGAATTGAATCGAATCGTGACCTCAGAATCGAAAATGTAATCAAATCGAGGATTTGGAGAATCGTGACACCCCTAGTATGTAGGCTGTTTTAATCAAATATTTTACATCTGTCTAAATTTGTTGGACAATGACTGAAAAATCTGAAGGCTGTTTATCCCAATGACGTTAGTAATTCAGCATCAGCAACCACTTGGTGACCACCTGTAGTAATTCTGCCCCCAGATAATCGAAATTGATAGAATATTTACTTATTTCTCAGAGGACTTGTGTACTGCATTGCTGTGCTGGTACATTTGCTGCTCTTCTGTGATGCCTTTGCTTTTTTCTTCACTTCACAAGAACCATGGCCTAAAACAGGTTTTTTTTCAGTCTGAGCTACTGGAATATTCTCCATGTGTCTATTTTGAAAGTTTTGGAGAAGAGATGCAAGAAACTAAGCCTGAAATAGACAGGGCCCAATTTAGAAGTTCAGAGATGAAGCACAAAATCCAGTGTTGCACTTTCGCAACATTGTGTAGTCAGAGTCGTCATTACTTAAATTGAGAAGGAAGCCAGCTCAAACCCTAGAAACCAGTCACTAGAAAGAGATCAGCTGAAACCCAAGCATTTTCTGTGGCATATTTGATTTAGTGGTCTAAACCTTGCTTTGCACTGAAAACACATACCTTTCCCCGTCCCATCATGTCCCTTGTATCTGCCTATGTATTTGGCTCAGAATAGAACATAGCTTACAGCAAAACCCCTTCAGTTTTGTACTGTGGCTATTCTTGGGCCTCTGGGGTTCAAGAAGCAGAAGCTGTGAGTCATTATTTATTCACTTCAGACACGAGCAGTTCACAAAAAAAACGATCAGGTTCTGGAGCTATAGGCTATTTTGTTGTTAATTTGATATTAGGATTTGTTGCAATTCTAGTCAAGACATTTTGGACATAAGCGCAATGCTAACATGGACTTACTCAACATACTAAGAAATGTAAATCAGTTTTCATTCAAAACCAACGTTATGTTAAAACTTGTGGGAGGCAGTCATTTTTTTCCACCCTTTATAGAATATACGTAATGGCAATCTATTTTTACCACATCGTGATTCATTCAAACCGACCGATTCAAGGTTTTCTCATCATTCTTTGACTGACGTTTTGTAGAAAGCTTTTTCTCTAAGTAGCATTCTTGTCACTCCGGGGCGGCATCAGGGATTATTAATGCAGATAATGTTGAGGACTAGATGTCCTTGAAGCCTCATTCTGAGGTGCAAATAGTGTGCCCTCACATTCACATTTCAATCACGGCTCTGATGATGGAGACTTTTCCCTTCTAATCCTGATAAAGAACATATGGCTTTAACAGATTGGGGTCACTCTCAGTGTCACAAACCCATCTGAGCGACAGCTCCGTCGTCTGTTTCAACCTCAGCGTCATGAGCATGTGGAAATTTGACAAATGGCTTTTATTTTTAAAAGTGTGTATTAAGAAATTTGTAGTGCTTGATGTTCTGTGTGCTTACACACAGTGTAGTTTGGAGCAGGTTTTAAAATAAAAACTGGCCATGTGCCAAATGCATCTTTTTCCCTTTGGCTATGAAAACTGTTGACCTTTAACTGTGCTGTATTTTTCTTGTCTCATTTTATGTGCGTCTTTGCACAGGAGTCAGGTGCAGCAGGTTATTACCTAGCTTAAAATTCAAGTACATCCTTTCGCATTCTGTTAGTTTATCTGTTGGTGCATTGTGTAAAAAAGACTTTTAAACGCTGTTAAGTTGTTATATAAATTCTTTGCTCCGCTGATTATGTCATGGTTCAGGGAGTTGCATGTTGAATAACTTGACAGGTGGCGTATTTTGAGATTAACTTGCTTTTGTTACTGCATTTTAATCAACCTAAATGTTGGAAGTATCCTGGTTGTCAGGATGTTATAGTGAATTGGTACAGAACTTAATCTTTGAAACGGGTCGGGTTGATTACATTTGCAGGGTTGGGGGAAAGATTCATTCTTTGAATGTCTTGATCCAGACGAGTCAGAAATGTAAAACCCATTTCTCAACTAGACCTTCCATTATTAATTCATAAACTGTCAACTATTAAATAAAGTGCCCACTATTTTGATGGTCAGTTTGCATATTTTTTTTAAAAGGAAGAATAAGTCAGAATTCTCAGTTTCCAGCTTCTTAAATGTGAATATTTTCTGGTTTCTTTACTCTTCTTTGACAATTAAATGTATATATCTGGGTTGTTGACTAAAGAAGACATTTGAGGGCTTTATCTTGGGCTTTGTGAAACACCAGTCTATTTTCACCATTTTCCACATTTTTTTATTTATTATTTTTTTATACCAACTGCTCATTGGTTTATCAAGATGTTGTGAAAATACTGATAATTTTGAGAAAGGGCAGCAATTGATGATTAGGAGGACCAGAGGTTACATTATTTACAGCTTAAATAATAGGATGGTGAAGGGTAATGGATATGTAACATGTGCCTCATATGTACATTCTAAGCTAGGATGCTGTTTTGACTTCTGGTGAAGATGGCTAAGCATCTGAATTCTTATGGATTATCCCAGATTCACTATGTTTTATAAGTATCACATAGTCGCACTGTAGAATAATTCATGAGAAGAAAATGAATCATGTCTAGGAATAAAAAAAAGCATCAAGGTGTATCCATGATAGTTTTGAAACGGCATTGTAGTGTTCTAAATCAGATCTATACCTGGAGGTGCATGCAGAACACCCATCACCCTGTAAGGCACTGAAGTTTAATGTGGCCCCTAAATGCCAATGTGGTGTGACAAATGCCTGAAGAATAAAAATTCACAATATGTCTTTTTAGGACTGTCTCTGCTTGTTCTGAAAACAAGTCCTCCTCCTCTATGACTCAACATCATGTCCTTTCTTTCCTCAGGTTGGCGACATCGTCAAGGTTACGCGGATGAACATCAACGGTCAGTGGGAGGGAGAGGTGAACGGACGGAGGGGTCTCTTCCCATTCACCCATGTCAAAATCATAGACCCCCAGAATCCAGACGAGAGTGACTGACCTCACAGTTCGACTGGACCCTCTCGCCAGTATCGACCTGCACCTGAGTGTGCTGGCTGTCTCCACCATTATTCCCGCCAGCTTCACCGGGTCGGTTACGTGCTTGCCTGCTTTGGGGCTGTACAATGATAGCGACCCCTCTGTTGTTGCCAACCGTTGCAAGGCTTTCTGACTGTTTACAGCTTTGGACATTGGATCCAAACTAAAACCTGATCCCACTTCTCCCAGTTCCCTTTCCCATGTCTTGGTTCCAGGCTGGGCAGTGTTTTTTTTTGTTGTTGTTGTTTTTGCATTAGTGTCCTTTTCATTTCCAGATCACTGGGCATCAGTGTGAGTGTGTATGTGTGTGCGTATGCATAAGTGCATGTGTGTGTGTGTGTGTGTGCGTGTGTGTGTGTTCACAATAGATATTTACCACAATACATGATGGCAGGTCTTTTTATTTTTATTTTATTTGATTCTCTGAATATTTGTCATGTTTGAAGTCTTGGGGACTTTAGAACGTGTTGGTGTGTGTTTGTTTCGTTGATGTGAGGATATTTGTGCGACGTAGGGAGAAGCAATTTCCCTATGGACTTTGGAGAGCACTGAGGCAATGAGGAGCTAACCAGCCAGTCAAATGTTATTTCTCCAAACAATCAAGTCACTGTTGTACCTTAACCATCACACACACGAGCACACAGATGTACACACGCACTTGTTGGCCATGAGCTTTTCAGGTCAGCGGGTTTGTGCTGTGTGTGTGCGATGTGAGTCTGGATTCAGAGATTGGTTTGTGGAGGATCTAGCTCAAGTCTGGCTGACGAGACTTATTTATCTTATGTTAATTAAGACACGACACGGCCATGTGATTTCATCTTTCTCTTATTTGTGCCACATGATCAATAGGTTGTTTTTTATTTTTATTTGTGACATGGAGAAGATGTATGGTTGAGTGCTAACTTTGCATGTCCACTTGGTACCTCTCTTTACTGTCCTTCACATTATTTCTAATTAAAAAGGACATTGCTTAGAGATTAGCAGGTTTTTTAGTGCCAACAGCGCCAAGCACAAAAAGATATGGTCAATTTTCTGCATAGGAGTGCAATGCTTAGAAACAGGTCAAATAGCACAGGCAGTAGCCCTGGGCAGCACTTCCCACGAGCATTTTGACTACAAGGCTAGCTTAAAACGCAGTGTGGGCACGAGGACAGAACACCTCCCACTGAGGTGAGAAACTTTACTCTAAGAACCCATTTCCACTAACATGGAACTGTTTGGAGCATTTTGACAAAAATGAAAAGGTTTGGAGCTTGAAAGTTTGGTCCCTATTAGGAATCAAAAAAGTAGCGTGTTTTTTTTCCCGACCTGGAGTGCGAACCGAAGTGGACTTGTCATATTCTACAGATGTTCAGCATCGTGCAACGTCCACGTTGATGAGGCATCCTTTGTTACAGCGCTAAAACTGGTGGATGCCGAGCTGGTTCGTTAGATAGCATCAAGGTCTCAAGAATCTTGGAAAGGAAGCGGTTCACGATACCAGGGGCCTCATTTTTAAAAATCTTCTTAAAATTCATACTTGAAGTCTTAAGATAGTTTCCTATGTTATGCTTTTGTTCGTCTCATAGAAGATGCAGAGCATAACACCCTCGCGTACGCAGGTTCTAGGAGTCACATTTGTAACCTGCCGCCTTTTGATCCATAAATCTCAAATTGGCTTAAATTGACACCATCGGTCTCAGCTCTTTGGCAGACCACATCCAGACGATGGTTGAAGAGCCAGTTAATCTTATTCGATGGACTAAATAGTTGGTTGACAGAACTGCTGTTGCAGATTGTTCATAACACTCGTACAGAGTTCCCCAGAAGCTCGGACACGTCTGCATCCCAACCTGCAATAGCTCCACATAACCAGCAGGACTTCGCTTAGACATAAGATACTTTCCACGTCAAAGTAAAGTTTTATAATTAGCTACTGATATTTGGCTTAAGAAATTCTTCACATCAGAATTGATCGGAAGTCTGTTTTGTAAATGGGGCCCCTGAGCTACTTTGTTAAAAAAAAAAAGGGTATCAGCGACGTCTTTGGTCTTGGAAGGAGAAAATATGTCTGCAAGCAAATGAGATCCCGTCAACGCCTTTTGTAAGAGAGTAAGATAAATGCATCTGTTAGCGCATGCAATCCCCTCTCTAACCTTGTTTTTAATGTGATGTTACACTCGTCGATTTAGGATTTCAGCCAGCTTTATTCCTTTAATGTTTGATCTGTGCACAATTTGTGTTTCTTTTTTTTATGCAAACTGACCCTATCGGAGTAGTGGAAAGCATCTTGTGCTGCAACCAATTCCCTCTGATCAGCAGTAGCCGAGGATTAAACCGTGTGTTTGAACAGTGCCGACCTCTAGATTTCTGCTGTAATAATGAACTATTTCACCTCCCGTCTCTCCCAGTGCTTTCCATTGAAATCATTGCTCAGCCGCTCACTCAGAGAGACATTGTGCCGCCTTTTGTTGTATCCCAATCTATTTGTCCTTTTTTTTTGGTTAGGTTATAGTCAGCTTTTAAATCAAGCATTTTTGTTCAAATGAGCGATGTACCTACGGTGACATTTACAAAAGGGAAAAAATGCCTGCTGGTTGCCTCTGTGCATGACCTCTTGGCCCGGGGAGATGGTTCTAACTGGCCAAATGCTGCTTAATGTCATTTGCCCTTATTAAATAAAGGTTTCTTATTTTGATCCCTCCTGGTCTGTGCAAACAAGCCTGTGTGGGTTTTCCTCATCAAACTTAATGGAATCTACTAATTAAGCAATACACCCTGATCATTTCCTTTCTTGAGGTGAACTTGCTTTCTCATGCTTCTGAGTTGTTTTGTAATGGCATTAACAGTATTACTGTGCTCTTCTCATATTCTAGGAAAGCCTGTCTTTTACTTAAGAATTGAAAATTGTGCCTTTTATTTTCTTATACCATTTACATGTGTTAATATTTCCCATGGTTAACACCTGTGCTGGTATTGACCCTTTATGTACAGAACAAGTAAATAAAATTTACGTCTACTTCTTTAACATGCTCCGTCTGGCGTCTCTGTCCTCTGCGTTGTCCTCAGATGGCTGGGTGTGGACGTGTTTTTGCAGCAGCCTGGCGTCACAGGTTGTGCATCTGGAGCACAGGACAGTTGCTCTTGCTCTAATTTTTGACAGTTCCAGTTTTGATTCTGGCATCGCCCAGGAGAAAGGAAGCAATTAATGAATTTTAATGAAGTGCTAATAAAAGAAAGTCAGCTGACCTAGAGATAGGGGAATGGAAAACTTTTCAAGGGCAGTGTTTCAGATGGGCAGGTCCTGTGGCTGTTTGTGCAACATTTTTCAAACCAGGCACAAATAGTGGAAGTCAGTGGGTCCTGAATGTTAATATATATATTTATGTGTGATAAATTATTGTGTGTCATCTTGCAACATTTCTAGAAGAAGTATGGCCTGCATAAATCAGACCCGATCAGATGCTTCTGGTGGTGAGGACACATGTTTATGCCCTTGGTGCTTATAGACCATAGTCACACGGTAGCCATTTTCCTCTGATGTCACGCTCACAGTAGGAAGGTCGAATGTCATTGCCGTGTTTTAGAAATGTCCTAGATATGTGGAGGATGACACATCGTGATTTCTTGATAGATTGCAGTTGTAGTTTGTCCTATGTAACGAACATGAATAATTGACTAAATAAATCTCACCAGCAGTGATCAGCAGTTGATAGTGAAGTTTGGAGGGACATCGGGCCTTATTTCAAGTTAAACAACATATCTGACAACTGTGAGCTAACGTTAGCTTTTCAACAACTTCCAAGCTAAAATGACTGATTGTCCTACACAATATGACGGAAAAGACATAAATTAATTCCAAAATATAGACCCACATTTCGGACATTTATTTAAGCCTGGAAGTTAAACTCACTGGATGAAATCAAATGGTATTATTAGCTCAGGCAGTGGTTGAATGCTAATGCAGGCTAACGAGCTATCAGACATGTTTTTTGCATTCAAAAATGGCCCAATATCGCACCAGATTTTCACTAGCCATTTTAAAACATAGCACAACTGCATTCAGCTGTGCACCTAGAGCGTGATGTCAGAGGAAAATGCCGCATGTGAATGTGAATATGGTCTATGGAAAACAGGGCTTTATCTAAACGTAAGATGACTCCAACCATTCTGAGTGACCCTCGACTGAAGCACAAGTTAACATGTGGCTCATTCTTTTGAATGTGAAAATAGAACACCAACAGATTAAATTTAAGCATAGCATAACAGGGTTTGTGTAACTTCCTTAATATTACTCCAAAACTTCTCTTATTTGTTTCAGTCCACTCACAGAGTCAGAGTACTATGAAAAAATGCAGCAATGTTGAGGTTCTGTTAATTTGGTGCAAGTTTTTTTTTTTCTTCAAATTTTGGCTTTTATTCTATAATTAAGGAAACTGTATTTAGTTCACTCTCTGCCCTTGTCTCTGTGGGTGCCTTGTGAGTGTGTCAGTGTGTGTGTGCGAGGTTAAACTCCCATTATAGCCAGTCAATGTGTTCCCCTGGACTGTCATAGGCGGGGGCTGCAGTGAGAAGGACCATAATGAATCAAACTTAGCTGGTTTGACCTCTCCTCGGGGCAGTGTATGTCTGTGTGTGTGTGTGTGTGTGTGTGTGTGTTGATGTGTGGCACGGTCGATGAAGGCCTTCCTACAGTCCATTACCACCACCGCCCTCGAACTTGCTGTGATGGCAGCTGCTATACTGTACAGTATTTGGCCCACAGAGATGAGAGCATATTGAATGTTCGTCGAAGAGAAATTATGTACATTATATTGTTTTTTTAGGATAGAAAGATATATTAAGATATAAATAAATATACAGGTTATTATACATTTGATGAATATAGTAAGAAAAATGTAAAGAACGTTGTCTTTGGACACAAAAACAAAAACTTTTTTGGTTTACTGGTCGGTTCTGAATGCACTGTCTCTGTGCTACAGCAGCTCTCAACCAGAGAATAGTGTTCATCAAAACTGTGCTCATGTACATGAAGACTAACATTATCAGTCTGCATTTGTCCACATGCAGCCTTGTGTTATTCTTCCATCAATTGTGTTGCCAGCCCAGTGTGTAGATGTGATTCAGGGGCCCTAGTGTTTTATCTATCCGTCGTTAGTGAGTAGACATGATGGACAAGATGTAAGCCCATGAATTAATCAGCATTATAACCGGCACGGTGCTGCTTAGAATAGCTTGTATGTCGTCAGAAACTGCCAGTCAGTCCTTTAGATATTAACTTCTTCATGCAAATTGTTCCTACTCCTGAAATTACAATATCCGAAGCAAATGGAAGAAAAAAATCTAATTGTTTTCCTTAAAGAAGCAATTTGCAGGATATTGTCAGAATTTGGTTAAAACATTCAAAGATATCTATGTAGTGTGTTGCAGAGATGTCTACTGAAGTTGGCATGCTAACCAGCCAGCCCTGTGCTGTCTGTAACACCACTTTGTGCAGGCAAGAGGTGATCTGTAGTCAGTCTCCGTAGTTCGGCATAATAAATGTCAAGTTCGAGGACCAATTTTAACCACAGTTAAAATGAGCAATGAACTAATAAGCTGACGGTAGCTGGCGCAGCTCAGCAGATGTCTTTTACTCCGTTTAAATGCTTTTTGGAGCTCTCTTGAACTAAACTTGCCCTGGCGCCTTTGTACAGAAAAGAACTCCGGAACATTAGTTGGCTCCGGTGGAAGCCTTGACTAAACGCTGACATGCTCCTCTGTGCTGGATTATAAGTGGAGCACGGTAATTGACCCCATCTGGTGTCTATAATTCATTTTATAGTAAGGTGAGAGGAATCCAGGATGAGCTATGTGGGTGACCCAGATGACCCGGGCTACCTCAGGAAGACCTGGAGGTTTAACGACGCGTCCCGCGGTCAGAATGTCACTCTCTCAAACCTCCTCGCAGCCGGCACGTCTTTAGAAACACGATGGCAACCACATATGCTCCGTGTTTGCTACCATTCACTCTCTCTGCATGTATTTTTTACAGCGACGTTAAAAAAGTATGACACGAAAACACGTCGGTTGATGTGCTCTAGAAAATTCCTTCGCCGTGTGCTCTCCCTGAAGCTTTATAAATGTCCCAGATATGGCTTCCCTCTCGTTCTCTCGTAAAACATTTACAGCACAGACGTTCCTGCCTTCTGCTGGGGAATCTATGCCAGACTATGATGGTAATTCCACACTAGCTGTCTGTCATTGCTGTATCAGGTCAGACTCACTGCTCCAGGACAGTCTCCGCTCCGTCATTCATCGCTCTTTCTCGCCTCTAAACATGGTGTTGTTGTGTAACGCTGGCGCTCAAAGGACTGAAACATGCTCGATGAAGACGTGCACTTTGTGCTCTTGTGACATTTAATAGCTGCACTCTCTGGTGGTTGTGATGTAGCGACGGATTACTGGAGCAGCAAGGTCGTGATCCCACGGAGAATGTAGTTTCCGGGACATTACAGCCTCGTTGGAGAGTAGAGAGCTGCATGTTCATATGTTGATGGTAGTGAGAGAAATCTGGTTGTACTCTCGCACGTCGATGTGAATCAATTATACATATTTTTAAGCCACTCTCTGAGCTTTTTTGCATGGCAATGTCGGTTAACTGATTGGTTCGGACTGAAATATCTAAACAGCTATTGGGATGGACATTCGTGATCCCCAGAAGATGAATCCTAATGTATTTTGTTATCATTAGTAATTCAGAGTAATACACTCAACATCTACCAGATGGATTACCACAAACTGTGCACAGGATTTCACGGTTCCAAGATGATATTATATTCTTCCAAGAAAACATTGAATGGACATTCATGGTCCCCTCAAGATGATTTCTAATATCTTAAAAGTAATATTTAAGAATTCTAGTTGAAAATGTATTATAAAATTAACTCAAAAACGTATCAACCATGTTAAAGGAAATAATATTGTGCTGCAGAGATATCTACAGTGGTTAGCATGCTAACCAGCTAGCCCCTTCCCATCCTGGTCCAAAGGTCCCGTGCTAGAGATTTTTAAATGTTGACTAATTTCAGAATCCTTCAGAATGTTGTATGTAACAAAACATTTGAGGACATCATCTTGGGCTTTTGGGAAACACTAATGGTAACTTTACAGAGAGAACAAATAATTGACTAATCGAGAAAAAAATCAGAATAACCCAACAATGAAAATACATTTGCTACCCCAAACTTTTGTAAACTCTTTTCAACTTGATCATATAGTTAGATTTTCAGTATTTTGTGTTTTAATGGTAAAATGGCAAATATTTTCATGCTAACATGCTAAACTAAAATAGTGAAAAGCCATTAAAATCATTAAATCCTGCTAATCCTCACCATGTTACCATTGCCATTGTGAGCATGTTAGCATGCCGGCGTTAGCATTTCGCTCAAAGCTACAAAGCTTTAGACTCATATTCAGTTTTTATTCATTATAAAGCAGATTAGCCGTATGTTCTCAACTTTTAAATCACAAAACAGTGTCACACCGGTTTACCTGGTCTTGTTCGTCTCCATTTATTAAGAAACAATTTGTCACTTTTTGACGCAGATACTGATTCTGACACAGTTCGATTTATCTGGTATGACTCTGAAACAATCTTTTTACAGTTTGCTGTTATGTATTAAAATCATTTTTATACCACATTGAATGTTTAGCAGTAAGTCAACACGAGAGTCCGAAGAGCCTTCGTGACCTCGATTTGATGCGCAGCCTTATTGAAGTTCTGTTCTGTTGCAGTACTCAGGAGCGACTCTTCATCACGCTTGCAGATTCAATTTCACACTTATTTCCCAGCTGAGTGGATATATATCACTATATATTGCTGCATCTCATAACCCATACTGTATCTACTTTAACACTGACAAGCTCAGACTGAGCACGGTACATAAAAATACAGCAACAGCACCTCGGACGAATACAATCTTCTTTCCAACCAAAGTGAAAAATAAAAAACTTATCCAACATACAAAAAACCCCAAAAAACTTTATACACATTTATACACTTTTAACACCACTCGAGCGTCCCCGGCAGTCTGGTTTTGTCCTCCGTCAATGATGACCATTGCGAAGGGTCAGAGTTCACCAGATAGAGTAGGAGAAGAGCGGGTACTGGCTCCAGTCTGCTGCGTGGCCGTTATGGTAAGGATGGTGGTAGTATACATGCTGCTGCTGTGTGTTGTGCTCGGCTGTGGCAAGTGGGTGAGGCGGAGGGTGGACGGGGGGGTGTGCCGCCTCTGTGTCAGTGGAGGGCAGTGGGAACCGTGCATAGTCGACAGACCTGGAGAAAAAGTGGCGTTGTAAGTAATACTCCTGCAGCGTCGTTCCCCCTGTCTATTTATCTTTTAAACAGTGGAGGAGTCTCTCAGGTTATAACGGTGGAATTATTCAGTCATCCTTCTTGTTGTAACATTCAGACATTACTACATTATTGCTCACCTTTTTATTTCGGTGCTATAAATGTTTTACTTTCCTCATCAGATTTTGATTCACCCTGGGTGTCTTAAATCATACCTGTAGGGCTGGTACGCCACGGACGCAGGCACCATCTGCTCTTCACAGCTGTAGTCGTACTCGTGCTGCTCCAGGGGCTCAGCGTGGAGACTCTCAGACGGGTCCTGCTCCAGAGCCCAGGCTGAGAGGTCAACCCCCTTCAACGGCTGCTGCTGCTGCTGCTGCTGTGTGGAGGCCTGATTCTTCCCTGCCTGTGTCAACTGAGAGGTGGAGGGCATCCTCTGCAGGCCTGAGAGGGAAATACAGTGATTAATATGAGCCAATAAAAGTGTAAAAGACAGAAGCTGTATGAGTGAAACCTTGAGTGGAACTTACCCAGAGGGCTTTCACAAAGAGCATTTCTGTCCAGGGCGGCTCTTTTTGCAGGAGGGCTTCTATTTGGACGACACCTATGAATGAATAGACCACTTTAAGCACTATTTCTCAAACTCACATTTCAAGTTATTTCTTATTCAGAGTAGTTGGATAGGTAGCGCAGAACTGCATCTGAATACCCTGCAACATATTCAGTCCGTAATAACCATGTCAGTCCTACCTTTTGCTGTGGGAGTGGGTGCCTCCTTCCCTGAATCCCTTAGCGAAGGGGTTGTGGTCGATCTTCAATTTGGTGATCTTTTTTAAAAAGGCAAGAAAGGACTGTCATCAAACAGGAACATTAACAGTTAATGTTGGGTTCTAGTTGTAGCATAGTTTAAGGAACTTAGTTTATAATGTTCAAAAATCAGCTTAGATTATGATAGAATGTGCAGAAAACAGTTTTGTGTATTCAAATAGCATGCTGATACGCTAGCCTCTTGCCACTTTGTATCTCAAGAGCTGATGGTCCAACAGAAAACAACGGCAACAATCACAGTCTGAGCAGAGTCAGCTAATACGACCGCTAGCTGCATGGTGAACTGAGCTTACTAGCTAATGGCGGCTAAGGTCAGCAGCAGTTAGCGGTTACGTGCTCGGTGCACGGTGATGTGCCGCCCCTGTTTGTATAAATTTGTCAGGTGGCCGACTCTTTTGCACTGCACCTTTTAATGTTTTGTAAAACTGCAATACATTACAGTACCTTTGGGTTCTGGTAAGCGGTCACTGCGGTGAAGGACGTCTCTGGGAAGGAGAAGGTCTGAAACGGGCCCCAGCGGACCGTGTAAGGACTGTCTGCCTGGGTGACATGAAACCTTGGGTAGTAGCGATGCATGGAGTGCAGGATGATCTGATGGGTAAGGAGAAAAAAAGAGCAGAGTGAGCCAACACACACGAGCGGAGAGAAAGATTCTAATTTAGCTGGATGCAAGAGGGTGTCTTACGTGGCCGTGCTGGTCCAGAGTGTTGTTGGTGAGCTTCATCTTGAGAAAAGTCAGGGACTGCTTCATCCAGTGACTTCCCGGGGCCGGGGAGTCCGGGTGCATGTATGTCCGACACGGGGGCTGGGGCTCTGCCTTACCCGCCACCTCCCACTGCTCCTTTTTCCACTACAGAGAAATAAGGCAGGGAGGGATGCAAGGTTACCAAGTGTGAGACCCGGGGACATGTTGGATTAATCAGAAGTCCTTGTGAAGCATGAAATTTCTTTTTTTTTTTTTTTTTATTGCTGTAATGCATGAAAACGTTTGTTGGCATGATTTATTTTAAGACAAATCATTGTATTATGTTTATGTTTCTATTTTCCTGCTCACTTTTGCTAATATATGCATTTTAAGAAAGTAGTTTAAAAAGCTATTTCTACAGCTTCCTGACCACCAAACACCCTGCCAATGCCCTCCTCCAGTACTTTCCCTTTATAATGTACTTCATTGTTTTCAACTGTGTGCTAAAAGCAAGATGTGTGACCAAATGGGCCACAGCGGCTGATGTAGGAGCCATTGACTGTATGGATGGCTGGCTGCTCCCCTCTTGCACCGATTGCAAATAAGGAGGGATGCTAATTGATTGGGCCTCCAGCCGAGAGTGCACAAACAGGAAGCAATGAAAGGCTTTGATATGCAGCCGCGGACGGCCCAGAGTGGGCAGGCCAGAGTCTGGCTGCAGACTGCTGCGTTTTACATACCGCAATCTGTTGTGTTTTTTTTAGTCCCCGGCAAGCAAAACAAAATGTGAAGAAGAATGAAACGGAAGAAAAAGAGATGTTGTGTCTGAAAAAAACCCACAGTAAATTCACCTTGTATTTGAAGCTGTCTACAGGAACCATATCCACCATGACGACGTAGTTGGCATACGGTTGGAGCCCGGACAGACTGATGCTGCAGTGTGGAAACATTCTCCTGAAACAAATACACCAAAGTCAGAAGATTGTTGTTTGTTTTTTTACAAATTATAGAATCAATTGTGGTACCACATAGACGTTGTTCACATTGCCGGCGCTGTTACCTTCCGTGCTTTGTGATAATCATCTCCGTTCCGATGGTGTGAAAAGACTTCCAGAGATCAGAGTTTTCCAGGGTCATCTTGATGGAGCCCTGCTGGTATGAGTCAGCTGCAGGAGGGGGTCGAGGCATGCTCAGATTCGATTTGAAGTCTGTGGAGGGAGCAGACATGTAAAAGTTCAGAAAAACAAATCTGATGAAACAGGGAAAATATAGAACTTCATCTGAATCACATCTCTGCAGAAAAATTCAACTTAAAATGTTTATACTGAGATAAAAGATTGGTTTTAGCACATCCTAAATGTATTCTAAATAGTCTTCTTCCAATTAGTAAAGTATAACTGACCATTGAAGTACAGTTTCTCATGCAGTGGAAAAAATGAGTTTTTTTTCTGATAGAAAGTAAACAAAATGAATTCTTTCATGCGCCTTGTGATGACTTGTCATCATACAGCATGTTTTAGATGATCTAGTGGGATAAAACTCACCGGAGATGTGCTGCATGTTTCTGTGTCCTCCTTTGGTCACCGCCAACAAGGTCTGGAGTCAAAGTGCTGCTTTCAGGTGTTCTAACACTGAGGTCAAAGCGCAGTCAGGCCAGGGTCTCTATCCTTGATAAGTTCGAGCCTTGAACTTGATTGGTCATCGCAGAGAGGGGCGGGGTCTACGCAGCAGAGAGGGGGTGTAGTGTGGAGGTGGTGAGGGTGAGGGTGGGGGGGCAGGTGAGAATATTACCTGATGTTAAGAAGGTCCAGTCATTTCTGTTCTGGTATATTGGGCTGAAAGTCAGTTTTAATATGCGCAGAACTACCAAAGCCTTTTATTCTTACTAGAGAACAAAAGTGGCAACGAAAGTCATTTTATTCTTGGAGACATGAGAGAAGAGCCATTATTTGGGAACATGAACATATTTAAAACATCAGTGTGTACACTTCCTCTGTTTTATCAGGTTGTTGTCGTGAGTAACCTTTGAAAAATATGCTTAGGATCAATCACAACAATGAACTATGATTTTCTAGATACCACCCAAAGACATGATAATCTCCCTGTGAGACCTGACCATGATGAATGTAGTGCTCGCCTCTGAGAAGTCATACAGTATTGCACTGGGCTTGTGATGAAGACTCTACCTCAGGACAGTGAGCAGAATATCAAAGCGCCCCGGGGGGAGGGAAGTACAGACACATCAGGTCCCCTTCCTGCCAGCATTTGGTTGCGTATTGAAAACAAGTCTGGAGATTACAGAGGTGATTGGAGTCGGGGTGTAGCCTTGACAATGGCGGACAATGCCGCTAATCCTACGAGGGCCATTTGGTCCTGGCCCCCACCAACCCCCCCGCCTCTCCACGCTGCCTCCAGTGCTCTGGGAGGAGAACGGGCCCTCTGATGGAGCCAGCAGTTAGCGGCCCGTTCACATTAAAGGCTGCTGGGAGGAAGGGAAGAGCGGCAGTTTGGACTTTAGAGGACAATGTTCAAAGTTTAAAGCCCCGTGAAAGTTAATCCTCAAATGAGTGCCATTTAACCTCATTTAAAATTCGAGCAGAGGTCTCAAAGTTTCCAAACACCACCCCCCCTCCAAAAAAACCAAAAAACAGACTGAATTTGGGAAAAAAGAGTGTAAAATGTCTTGTATGTAATGTACTTCCAATTGTTGTAATCATAGAAATCTGAATTTTTAATCACATTAATCATACAGCTTCAGTGGTGAGTTAGGACAGCAGGGTTTACTGTATACGACACTGTCAGAGTGGAGGTTTGCAACCATAAAGCCACTTCAGTAAAATAGAAACCAAAACGGGATGAAACTCTCAGTCTTAAGACACATGGAGGCGTCTGCAGAAGGGTTATGATCGTTTAAGTATAAGAAATTCAGCTATGACTGATCTAAATTAGTCTCCATTCCTGAAAGATACTCAGTGGTGGGACAGAGGCTACCTTAGCTAAAATTCATGTTTTTTATGTGAAACAAATAATAGAAGTACAACAATATCACTTGTGTGTGTCTTCATTTTCATGTCCAGCAGGCCCCACACCAGATGCCCCAAATCTATTTGTATCACGTGCAGACTCTCTCAGAGGGTGATTTTGGCCTGAGGATGTGCAGAACGCTCAAAATGTCTGTTTCATGCATCTACGGAAATGTGTGTTTAATGAGCTTCCGACACAGATGCGTGTTTGACCCTAATGATTCATCACACTTCAGGAACTGGAGCTGGTCAGATTTGGGAAGTGATCCAGACCAGCGTTTTCTCACTTTTGCCCTTTTTTTTGTTTTTTTGCTATGAAATGCTCCACAGCAATGTGTTTGTTACAGAGATAACGACCCGTTTCTCAAGATAATGTACGACAGGTTAGTTTACTATGGCAGCCTTTAAGAAATGAAGCTGCTCACAGCAAGGTCTGTGGATTATGTTGAGTTACTAAGGCATGATCTGCAGAAAAAGACATTGCTGTTGAGTTTTTCAAGTGTATTTTCAGGGGCTTTGAGCACCACAAGCAGCAGGCCATCTAGTTCCATTATACTGGAGTGAAAGTCAGGCGTCTCTACAGCTGAAACCAAACCAAACAACCTGGGCTGACATACAGCTCTACGCGTAGGAGACAAAGTTTCGATTTTTGAGTTTGCAGGTGAACTTCGCTTTAAAATTTGGAAAGAATGTGTAGTATGTTGGGATCAGTACTGTCATAGCTGAACAGAGTGATCCACCTCTCCTGACTCCGCAGCACTCTCAGACAGAGCGGCCCGCTGCCTTCATGAGGCCTTTCAGCTGCGGCTGAAAGGCATGTTGAAACATTTCTCCTCTGCTTAAATCAACTTCAGGCTCGGAGATGGAATTCAGTCTGTTCCCGCCTGCGGCGTGTGTCACCTCTGCAGCTATACGCTACCAAGTCAAGTTCACGTAGAGAACAGAAGCATTGCGAACATCCAACGAACCCTCGCGGTGTTGGGAGTGAAAATTGGCAGTGTGGTAAAGTGCCAAAGTGTTTCATGTGACTTTTAAGGTCGCTTCACAGGTTGACGGTGAACCCAGCAGTAGAGTGAGCTGTGAACTTCGTGTCTCGTTTCTGTAATGCATCAGTTCTGCTGCAGTAAAAATATCTCATGGCACAGGAAATGCTGTGGTTTCGACAGTTTCGACGAGTGAGCCTGAGAGCTGCAGCTGGGAGATGCAGCGCTCGACCCCGCTGGTGTTAGCGCCGAGATGTGGCCCTGCGATCTCTTCGCCGCCTGGATGCAGTGGGTGACTGAGTGGGTGGCATGAAGAGTCCTTTACCCTCCTTCGGCAGGCGAACAATGCAAGGTACTCCCCTAGCGAGGGATGGCATTTCCAGGGAACGAGAGGTGCGAGTGTTTTGTGTGGGGAAGGGGAATTCACAACGTTTTCATTCCTGCAAAAAAAAACAACACCTCCAGCATCTTACAAACCAGAACCGCAGCGCCAACCAGAGATACACAACTGATAAGAGCAGAGAGAACAGTGAAGCGGCGTTGATGCATTAAAGGAGCACTACGCAGTTTTGGCGGAAGACATTTTAATCAGAAGAGAGAGATCTTCATTGACTGATATATTTTTTTAATGATGCCTATACAAATTAAATAAACAAACTGACCTTAAAGGACAGCACAAGTTCATACTGTTGAACTGTGTTTATATGGAGTCCAAGTGAGAATTTTTGCAACCACATTACCCAACATGTAGTCAGTTTCTTAACGTCCCTTTTTTTTTTTTGAGCTGATGTCACAGAGTGCTTCAAAATAAAAGACAACGCCCGAATGTATATTCCGCAAAAGAAATGATCAAACCATAACACCAAGAGTAATCTTATCACCTCGAGTGAAAAGGTGTGCAGAAGGAAGCCGGTGATATATTCTGACCCCTGCATTCACTGGAGTGCAGACAAAGAGCTGCGTGGGAGAAGTTCAAGAAGGAAAGAGAGGAGAAGATGAGGCTGGAGGCCAGACAGGGAGGAGGAGGAGGAGAAGGAAGAGGAGGAGAAATGAACAAAAAGCCCTTGAGATAAGAAATCGCCGGTTGAAGACAGAGAGGCTTCAGTGGAGGAAGGTGAGGACGGTGGAGGAGGAACTGAACAAATGGCACACATATACTGTAAGTGCTCTGAAGGAAGAGCTACAGAGAGCAGGCTGAGCTCTGCTGTCAGCCCAATGTGGGCGACAAAGCCAGAGTGACCTCTGACCTGAGGGCCACAGAGCAGGGCGGAAAGAAAGCGAATCATGAATCATGATTATTAAAGTTAAAAGAAAATATTACATTCGGTTTATGAGTAAAAACTTGCAAAACCAAAATAAAAATGTTGGTATTGAACTGAGATTATAATCATTCTGAGCATTAGGCCTGTTAAACACCAGTGTGCTAGCATTTACAATAACACTGTCCAACTGTAGAGAGGAGAAATGCTCAGAAAACCCCAATAAAGTTTCACTTCAGCTCTTACGTGCCAATGCTGCCACCTACAGGATCTCTCCTCAGAGGTGCAATGTGCCACTTCTTACAGGCCTTTAAACAAACTTCAGACAAATGTTTCACTTGTATTTTTAAGCCAGACGACCACATTTGCATATGCAAACAGGTTAGCGTTTTGAGCTATGGTGGCGTGAGATCCTAAACAGCACGCTGCCCACAGAGACACGCTGCACCCTCTTAATGTGTGTGGATCAGGACTCACACTGCAGCAGGATGATGAGAGGAGAGCAAGCAGTCCCGACCTCAACCCCACTGATTTATGGGACACCTGAAGACTGAGGAAGCAGAGCATTCTGCGACGTCACAAGAAGCTTTGAGGAACACTGTCAAATTGAGCTGAGATAACATGACTCATCCGGTTGAACACAAACTCGTGGAGTCCATGCCAGCTCGAGCACATGCTGTCATCAAAGCAAAAAGGGGGGCATACCAAATAGTATTTTATTCTGAAATTTCATGGACATTTTTTCAGAGAAGCCTCGTGGGAGTCCTGCTGGGATAACATGACATCATCGGGTTTTACACAAACTTGTGGGGTCCGTGCCAGCTGGAGGGCACGCTGTGACGCCAAACCAGGAAAACACAGAAATTCATTTTCCAAACATTCAACTTTTCACTCACTTGTGAAATTGATATGATCATTTGTAATGAATAGAATAGTATTTGATTCAGAACAAATGCAAAACAGAAGTATTTGAACTGCTCGGTCTCAGACTCTTGGACCCCACTGTATGAAACAACAGGATGGATTGCAGCAGCACTTTCTAAGCAGTCCCGGTCTGCTGAGCACGCTGACACATGCATTCTGGAAAATGAGCTTTTCTGCACCTAATGTAATAACGCAAAGTACTCTATTGAAGGCGCTTTAAGAACACATAATGCTATTTTACTGGAGCGAAAACAACATTAGGACGAAGGTTACGCCATGGGCAAAGAGGTACTCAATTATTACGAAAGGAAACAAAGTCATATTTACATTTATCCAATTTCTTACCTGCACACTTCTGGTTTAGCACAGAGAGAGTGTTCTTTGTGAGGGTGTGATGCATTACATTTATTCCAGCTCTGATCATCCACAAAGCAAGGAAAGTAAACACACTGTTAGGGCTGTAAAGAGGTCTGATCAAGGACATCTCACACGTCAAAGGGGAAGGAAAAGATTTCCATGCAAAGGGAATAATGACTGTTCGACTCTTAGCGTGGAAAAGCGTGACAAATGAAAGGAAATTGAAAAAGGAATTGATGGGAAGAGAGAAAATTAATGAAACGATTAAACTGAGAAATTAGAGGGGGGAGAAAGGGAAAAAAACGGGCAAGACAAAGAGAAGGACGCGCGAAAGTGAAGGCAGAAGGGGAAAGTGATGAGGCATGAGGAGGAGGAAGCCCTTGAGAGAGAGAGAGAGCGCACAAAAGGAGAGAGACAAACCACTGGAGACGGGAAGAGGAAGCAGAAGATAAAAAGGTAGGAGGAAACTGACGGGACGTTTCTCCATCTGGGGAATTGGCAATAATGAAGGGGGGGGGGCTTCAAAGTGAGCACACAGAGTTTAAACAAGTTTATTTCAGAAGTTTTGAAACAGAATATATTTATCAGCGATAAAAACTTTTCGACTGGTCGGAAACTGGAGCTGCTGTGGATCTAACGCCGACTGACAGAGGGGTCTGAGGAGCACCCGGGGGAGGCAGGAGCCGAAGCCTCTGAACAGGAGCCCCACATGAATATTTTAGGAGAGAGATCAGAGGTGAGACCCCTGCTGATACTTGCGCTTCACTTGGCTCAGGTGAAATCAGGAGGAATGAATGAGGCGAAACACTGAGCCCCGGTGTCATTACGTCTTGACCTTCTGCTGCTCTGAGGCGCCTCGGTCGGTCGCTGCAGACGGTTGCACAGAGGCAGCTGTGACAATGTGTGTTTTCATTGACTCTTTTTATCGTTGACTGCCTAAAAAAAGATCTGAAAAACCACAGCACACACTGGATTTCTTTCCTTTAAAAGAATTCAATAGGTGGGCTCACGCTGAGTCTGACCTCACAGGCTCTCCACATGGATCAACGTCCTGCTGCTTTGACAGCTGCTGTCAGAAATGTTACATTTCACCTCCAGCAGAGGGCAGCACAGCACCAACTGAGAGACTGTGCATTAAGTTTCCCTTTTTAATTGTTTTAAGAACAATCACACACATCTTTGTCACTATAAGGTGTTAATTGCAGTTAAAATTGAGACATACTTTGTTTTCGGTCACGGGATGACGGCTTTCTATATATGCAATTTAGAATCTTAAGTTTGGTTTAGTTCATGTTATATCTGCACAGTTAAAAATGTAAAGATAATAATACAGTGCACCTAAATAGAGTGAAATATTGCAAAGTTACAGAGAACATAAAATTAACAGGATTGCATAAAAGCATGGGCGGAAGTTACTAATTACAACTACTCTTACTGGAATTAGGTCATTTTTATATGTATTTTTTCCAGTATGTGATTTTTCCTCATGCACGTATGAAAATCCTAATCTAGTGCTGAGGACAATTTGAATAATCTAAACTAAACAATGATTATCATTCCAATTAGACTATCTGATCACAAACGGGCTGGTAAAAAAAACCCTGACATGCCGACAAAAAAACCAAAACTGTGCAGCAGATGCAGGTTTGGAGAGCTGACGTGACCGCTGAGCAGGACAGGAGCTGTGAATTAGACTGAAGATCTGCAGAAACATAAACCCTCTGATTGAAAACCTGCTGTTGATGATGCATTTAAAAAAAAAAAAAAAGGTTAAAAAGTTACTCCTAAATTCTGACACAAGTAGTTTGACTTGTAACTGACTAACTTACTAAGTAGAGTACTTTCAGTACTCTTTCAAACCACCGTATAACACTGATGCAAACTAATCATTATGTGCTGGGTTCACCTCGTGTGTAAGTGAAGGCGGTGTTGTGTAGTGTTTGTGAACGCAGCCCCAGCGATCAGACTCAGGTTATACCAGTGACCTGTTGGTCTTTATTAACTCCTGCCTCTGCTCGTCGCTGGTGGTGTGTTCGGTGTCCACGCAGCTTTGACCTGACCTGCATGACACATTGTCTGACCCTTGTGTATTAAAGCGCTGTGGCTCTCCGAATGACACCTTGTGACACCAGACGTGGCTGACCTCCAGTTTAACTGCTGCTGTTTTTTGCTCTGTGTGGTTTATGGAGCTTATTAGTTTGGTTTATTTGAGCTGTCGTCTGGCCCACTGTCGAACCAACTGGAGTTTTTGAATTTTTTCCATTGTTGCTTTCTTTTCTTTGGGTGAAGCTGAGTGCCATTTGACTGGGAGGTCCCACCCACAGTGAGCTCCATCCACCTTATCCATGTGAGTTCAGAGCACTGCGACCTGTACCATTTTTGCTATGAGACTCGTTTAAAGATGTGTTATGTTTCCCCAGAAAACAAAACCTGAATGACAGGGGTCGCAGGTTGGGAGACTTATAAGGCACTGCGCTAATCACACAAGGATTAAAGCAAACTGGTCCCGAGGTGTCTAGAAGGTGGGAATAAACCCCACAGCCACCTAATGATATTTACTTTCCTTCATGAGTAATGGGTCTATTTGCCCATTTTTCAATACACAGCAGTGTTCAGGGTTTCGTCGTACTTCTAGGGGAGCAAACCCCCGGGTGGCGTCAGCAGCGCCCTCGACCTTGGCACAGTAAACAAAATATTTCTGAAGGAGCAAAACTGTACGGAGCGGTAGGAAAAGTACTACCCCGAACACAATTTGAAAGATATGGATGGGTTGGACGATAATAAAATCCAAGGCGACAGTTTTTTCTGCCAGCCCAGTAACTCACAAACACCTGCATTCTTTTGGATGGAGGAGGAAAGTGCAGCAGCTGAAGGAAAAACCCACACAAATGATTTGAACCCGGGACCTCTCCGCTGTGAGCGTTTGAAACCCCCGTCCTTGTCTTAATTTATCTAAATAAGTAATACAAAAAAATTATAGTGTAAAATCATACTTTGATACATATTTAGAAAATCTGTTAAGGCATTTGCCACCCCGACAGATGGTGCAGTCACAGTTAACATCCCACGACACGCTCGTATGTGAGTTTTGCAGGAAATTGCTCCGGCGGTGAATATTTCAGCCTCGGTGCGGTTTGCACTTTCGGGACTGACTGATTGGCTCTGCCCGGCCTACAGGAACCCACCGCCACTGATAATGGGTGCAGAGGCCTTCAGGTGTCATTTCCGGTTAGAGAAAAAAAGACCAGCCATATCTCAAATTTAGTACATTTACATATTCGTAGTGCACGTGCAGGTGCCGTGACTAATCACGCTCCGATCCGCCCGAGTTTAGTCATGCTTGCAGAGGTCGTAAGTGCGTTGGAGGGATATTTCGTGTGTTGTATCCACGTTAATCCCACAGAGTTTCTTCCAATTTGGCTTCTTCACTCACTCCTTCATCCCTTCTCCCTGCGTCGAGCCTCAAAACGCAGTTACAAGTCAGGTGTTTCTGGACGTCCGTGTTGTATATTCTGCACCTGTGCCGGTTTCCCGGGGTCCCGCTCTGAGCTCTTTGATGTGTGCGTGAGGACAGGCGAGATGCAAAATGGACAGCACAACAACAGCTGCTGCTCTCTCCTATGACCACCACCTCCCGGCCTGTGGAGGGCTAGCATGAAAGCCTAATACACACACACACACACACACACACACACAGAAATAAGCCCAAGTTACCAGTGGCACAAAGAGTGTGAGAGTGTCTGATAGAGAGCATGGTTAAGAATTCATATCGCTGCAGAGAATTAGCCTCCCCTATCTGAGGTGAGCTCTCTCTCTCTCTCTCCCACACACACACACACACACAAGTCAAACTGCTGTACAGCGCTGATTGATTTTGCGTTGCCCTTTTCGTTGTAGCATCTTGTCAAAGGTCTGACCGTCTGAACAGCACTGCTCAACTGAGCAGGATTTCGACACAACGGTCCACACCAGACCTCTGTTTGGAAATGGCTGTTTTAAAGCATCATTATGTAACTTTTTACATCGTCTCTGCTCCCCCCCATTGCTTGTTTCTGACATGGCATCGCATCGCAATGTGTAATGCTTTATGGAAAATCACAAACATCACACACAGTACCAACTTTTACTGATTTTGGTGAAACTGGGTCATATTTTAGGGAGAAAATGTCCTTTGGTTTCCCTCTGATGACGAGCCAGCCCATTTTGGCAGACGTTTAGCCGTTAGCATGTTACAGCCAGGTGTTATTTATTTATTTATTTATTTATGTTGTTTATTTCGGGCATGTCAATTCATCATCATCACATTTCATCATTGTTCAAATAATACAATACACATGGCCGAAAGGGAAAAGCGGGAGAAGCCAAAGCTTATCTAGTCCCGCCCCCATTACCCACAGGATAAAATCTTCATCATAATCTTTTGTTATCTTTTTCATTTTACATTTTTTACCTAACAATTACTTTTACCATGACATTTGACAAAACATATTACAGCAGTAGCATACAGAGCTGAATTCAACTCTAGACAGTACATACAGATTAGATGTGTGTCTGCACATGTGTCCATATTAGTCCATCCGTACCTAAGTTATCA
>CAEMYA010000179.1:3926703-3938089 GCA_903131615.1 Diplodus sargus | reverse complement strand
TAAGCACGTTATGATGCATTAGTTCTGAAAAGTTGTGACAGAACATTATTGTTTGCAGTTGCGTTGCACTGAGAAACTGTGTGTGTGTTGCTTTAAAGCTTATCTCTTTAATGGCCACCACTCGAGTCTTATCTTCATAGTTTGTGTATGACTTTGTTGTGTATTTTGTTTAGCTGTGTACTCTCCTCCAGAGAAATCCGTAATTTTATTCAAGGTAACGGTGCATTTCATCTGGTCGTCTGTCACTATCACTTCCACGAGAGAGTCAGAGAGTGAGGAGGTGAGTCCGCGAACGTGACTAAACACAATTTGCATAAAACTTGAATACATCACCTCGCCGGTGAACATTTTTTTTCTGCCTGAGTCATGTAGATAGATTTTCATCAGCAGTGGCGGTTGTTTTAATGATGAAGACAACAACACTCCTCGCGGCAGAGATTACAAACTGCGCATTTGAAAATATAATTCAGGTTTATATTTCCTGAGATAGGCGAATGTGACGGGGTTAAATGAAAGAAGTCACGAGCATTCAGATGATCGAATTTGGAGTTTGGAAAAGACGGCAAATGCAAATAGTTACTTATTACCAAAACCTTTTCTTTACAGACCAACTACCTGCCTCAACTTTACAATTTGCCGCAGTTTTTCTGTGCAATTACAGATTATCGCATGATTCAAACACAATGTTCCAGATCAGTGTGTTTTTAATCCTGGTCCTGGTGCACGTGTCAGACGTCTCTGTGCCCCAAACACCCCTGAGCCAAATGAAGGGTTCATTATCAGGCTCAGCAGAGCCTGATGATGAGCTGATCATTTGAATCAGATGAGGGGCGACCCTCAGGACCGGGCTTGAAAAACACACATTTTTTTGAGGTAATCAGTCTGAGAGGCTTGTTTGTAACCTGTCTGATCACCTCGTCTGACCTAAAAGTGGCGCTGTTTTCCTTTTGGATTAGCAGGAGCAGTTATCTTTTCTATGATATTGTTTTTTATAATTGAAAGAAATGATGTTCAAAACAATTTTTAAAAAAATGCCCCGTGTTAACGAGAATAGTCCTTTTGAACAGCGACTGTGTGGAAAGTCTGCTATCTCCTCTGTGGATTATGTACTTACTGCTAAATTGCCTCTTTATCTTTGCCACTGTCTCTCTGGGGATGGCATTTCATTTTTTTCCCATCCATCTCTACATCTCTTTGTCTTTTTCTGTATTTGTTGGTGGTTTTGTCTGCTGGCTGCCAGTCTCCATTTTTGGTCTGTTTCTAACCCTGTGTATCTTTTGTATTAATCTGTCACTTTTTGTCCATTTTTTTCTTCTCTCCCTGCATGCTCCGCCGCAAGTTCTCAACTGTGCAGGCGGTTCTGACACTCCACACATATTTTAGCGACGGAGTGATTGATTGGCTCTGCCTGGCCCATGGGGGCTCAAGCAGCAAGAGTGCCATGTGTCAACTATAGGGGAGGCTCTGTGGATGATGGCACTATTTTAGAATATGCAGTGAAGTTATATTTTTTAAATGATACATTTCTAATTTTGCTAACATTACAGTATTACTAAATTAAAGGCTTCTAATTGGTTTGTTAATGGTGTCTTTCTATAGAGGATATAGCTGTATCTCTGCTGCATTCGCCCGTGGGTGCAGGTGCTCTCCTGGTGGCACGCCAGTTAATTAATACCAGTCGACTGTGTCAAGAGGAGGGAAGGGAAACTGCTGCTGTCGGCAGAAAATAGCGTTTGAGTGACTTTTTAAACCTATAAACTTCATTTTACCTCAAAACAGAAGGAAGTTTTGGGTCTGCGCTATTGTGGCGGGGGTTCATCCGCAGCCTTTGGGCAGAATAAACGGAACAAACATTGACACAAACCCTGAGAAGCACACAGGCTGTGTTTGTTCCTGTGTGCCATTAGGTCATTACTTGAGTGAATAATGTAAATGAAAGTAAGGCGTCACGTTGTGGTGTTCATTGTGCACTTGCAAGAAATGTGTAAAAATAATATAGACACTTACAGTATTTCTTCTTTTCATTGGACTCTGAGGAAAGCATGATTCCAGTAACTCTTTAAATTATGAAGCACATATCAACTATTAACCAGTTGCTTATTGGCATTCATATAAGTAGCACGTTGACTCTTTATTAGTCATTATAAAACACTTACTAACGCCTGAGGAGAACCTGTGTGGGTAAATTTGTTTAAATCTACCAATGAATTAGTTACGAGCAAAAAACCTCCCTTTACCACGTGGAACATTTGAACGAGTTTAGACAAAAAATGTAGTTATGTGGACATTAATAACACATGTAGCTTTGTACGGAGGCCCATTATGACCATATGTGCAATACAATTTAGATGCCTTTCTGTCAAAAACACAAATTAATTACAATTGTTTTCTCATGAACAAATTAATATATCTCATAATCTCAAGAAAATGAACTTTGTTATCCAAAGATAAAGAGATTAATTACCTGTAGAGCCTGTGAGTATGTGTGTAGTTCACTCTTATGAATCTTGTGGTTTTCTCATGAAAAAATATCTTGTATCTGTTATTTAGTGGTAATTACATAAAAAACTTGAGTAGAGCAGGCAGGGTACCCCGCTAACTGTATCAAACTAGCAGCCATAGCTAGTTAGCTCTGTTAGCCATGCAGTAAGTGAACTTGGAGCACTGGGGGAATGTTTGTGTTCACATTGCTAGCGAGTACTGGAACGGGATGGTGCCAGTTGGTTAGCATGCTAACATCAGTACTACAATACTGTTGATAATTTCAATTATTCTTTGAACGATTTCTTACATATTGCAACTTTTGTTTCCTGATTAAAAAAATGTTACTCACATTTTCCTGCTGGTGAAAATGTGATAAAAATATCACGGCATTCACAATTCACAAACTATATTTCCTTCTCTTTTTGAATAACTTCTGACTTAATGCACCGCTGAAACTAAACCCTCTGCCTTGTGCGTTAGTGCTGCGTGTGTGTGCGTGTGTGTGTGTGTGTGTGTGTTTGTGTGTATGTGTCTACTGAGACTTGACAGGCCTGACACCCTGTTAACTTTGATCTCTGAATTATTAGTAGCTGAGCTGGTGAACATTTTTGGGGATTAGGTGACATAACTTTTCTGATTCCTCTTTCCTCAGAAACACATGTATACTGTATAATCCTCTGCCAGCCAGTCTGCTTATAAGGCTGACTCGGAGTGAGGGTGCATGCTGTGATTGACATAACGTGGTTTGCATTCCCGATGAACAGCAGTGACCATTACAAGAGAGGCCCCGCTTATAGAACATCAGTGATGGAGAGAAGCTCCCCAGTTGGTGTCTGCAAGCTGTCACGCTACCTTCATCTGTCTTCAAGCTCGGGCTTGTTTTCAATGACACTAAATAATTACACACTCAGCCCACACAGCTGAACACTGAGCACACCGCACACACATTCACGTGACCACAGTTAGCCCACAGAGTCATTCAGAGTCTTTTAATTTTTCTACAAAAATATTTTACATTAGAAAACACACCTTGAAATATACACAGTCCACCAGGTTATGCAATAACTGCAGAACCGTTCAACTCAAATATATCAGTCTATAGGTAAATATATCTTTACAGCAAGAATAAATCCAGGCGCCAAGTTGTGACTCTTGTCTTCGCGAGGAGCCAAGGCGGGTGATTAAGGAAATATATCCAACAGTCACAAAAAGGCTCTATAAACTCTATGACCTGATCAAAAAAATGTCAAATAAACAGGAATATTACTTTTATCAGAATGGGATATAAAAGATACAACTAAAACCAAGAGCAGGGAATGCTTCCAAACCAGAGGTGAAAATTATGAGCCTGTGGAGGAAATGAGTACATGAGCAGCAGTTCCTCACTTCAGAGTGCAGTTGGAGGGATTTAGGCAAGAAAACTGGTACTGACAGAGTCCATCTACCTACTCATTCATCCATCCAGAACTCCAATGGTGGAAGTTTGCATTCTGCCCGTGAGAGCAGGATACCAAACATTCACGCTTATGAGGGGCACTTTAATGAGGCTAGTTCACACCCGAACTTATGTGTGTTAAATATACTGTATATCCTCAATCCCCTCTGGTGCAATCCTGCCATGCGACTAGTCTATTTATTATTTGCCCCATTTTCTTAGACATCCAATTCAATGGAGGTGAATGTAAAGTGTTAATGGTGCACACAGCATTGAAAAGTTACTCTAAAACTCAACAGCTCTGTGTCTTCTCAGAAATAGTGTGCCTTTTACTCTCGAGCTTCTCGATGAACAGTTTTTTCCCCCCACTGGAGCTACTTTTAACAGAGGAAATAAAACCCAAAGAGTAACACTGCCATTGCCCTAACCCTAAAGCATGCTACTGTCGAATTTCCCAAATGTAATTTTCCGAAAATTACTTGAACCTAGCTACAGCTCAGTTTCAGCTGACTTTCTGAATAAAATGTAAAAAAAATCTTCAACCACATATCCAATATTTAAGTTGTACAATTCCATAGATTCAAGGGTAAATCTCTTAATGAATGGGTGTAGCCACGAATAAAAGAACATTTATTGGCAAGTAGGCTGTTACCGACATAAAACTTGAATTGATACACATCAAGGAGGTAATCCAAGAAAGTACACAGTTATATCTGAGTCCCAGCCTAAACTGGTTACTACAACAAGGTACTTAGTTATTGAAGGGAAATGCTGTAGGTTATTCTTAGTATTTCAGCTGTGGTTTCTCTGTAATTAATGTTATTATTTACCATATATTTACTTGGTTAATTCTTAGTATTTAGGGGTCTGTAAATAGAAGGGTTATCTTCATTTTCACCTCCATTGTACTGGGATGGGAGCAGAAACTATTACACAACAATCAAACTATCTACGTGGCTCGATAGCAAAGAAGGTAAACGTAAAAAAAATGTGTTTTTTGGCCTCTTTGAACTACTTTTGAAAGTATAAAGGGTGATTCTGAAGAATAGAAGTGAGTCTCATTCTTAGGTTGTCAAGTCCCGACACTTTTAACAGCCTTGGAATGAGAATTAAAAATCAGTTATCTTTCTAAGAAATCAGATTCCCTACCTTTGACCCCATTTGTTGAACCGACCCTGTCGTAAAGCATTTACTGTTATTTATTAAAACAGGCAACATTGTGTGTGTTGGCATGCAGTCTACCGTTGCACCTTGCCTACTTCCCTACTTTGTCTGTATGTGAGGCATTGCTGCTGTAAACCTGCTGCACATGAAGTATTATAATACTCACTGTTGGTGCTCGTATTTCTATTCAATAACCTTTCCTTGCAGAGATGAGGCAGTTTGACCATTAAATGAAAAACTTTGTAAAGCATTGTGAATGGGTTGATGCCTATAAGGATGAGTACTTTTGTTGGCAGTGCCCACCATGACATATGAAATAAATTACAGCAAAATTAGCGCAAAAGGTTACCAGATGATATAATGAGAACAAAATATTCCAGTTCCTCCACTGAGTGTCCTCTGGCCCTCCACCAGTCAGCTCAGGAACTCTGTCCCGTGCTTTGGCATCATAGTGGTTCAGAGCGGAACGCCAACGAGAGCGTCCACAGAGGTGGGAGCAACCACATGGGAGACGGGGAGGGGCGGGCACCTAAAGGCGAGGCGGTGTCCGAGGTGCAGGAGCACACCTCAAAGCCGTTCTCTGCGTGGTCTGAGTGATGGTGCACGTTGCCTCCCGTCTCCGTGCTTTTGGGCTCCGTGTCCGGAGAGTCCGACTGCATCTCGGTGCACAGAAGCCAGTCTTTAGCGATAAGGCGGGGGAAACCTGCCTCCACCTCCATGTCGCTGCCAGGCACTCGCCAGTACTCCTTCCCCTTGAAGAAATAGGACGAGCCTTCAGGGGGAGAGAGAGAGGGCAAAGGATTTGTATTAGTGTGTGTATGTACAACATGGAACAGATGACAATACTCGACGGTGTGTTTTATTATTCAAACAAGGTACACAGTTGTCTCTGCTCTCGTCTATAATGCACAAAATGCTAATAACATGTAAATATCAGGGGACTTAAATTCACGAATCCTTCATCCACAGTACACCTGTTTGAGACAGACTGGGAATAATTTAAAACAGGATGGGATAATACAACATATGATTCTCCCTGGGCATGTACAAGCAGCTCCTCCACAAAGAACCACATCTTTTTACTTAATATAACGTCAGTGCAGTCCTACTAGTGAGTTTCCAGGGCAGCTCACAAAGCAGCATGGATTATATACGCTGATCAGCCAGAACAGTAAAACCACTGACAAGTGAAGTGAATAACACTAATCATCTCCTTACAATGCAATGTTCTGCTGGGAAACATTTTGGTCCAGTACTTGATCTATGGCAATGGTGATCCCTGATGGCAGTGGCCCCACCAGCAGGAAAATGCACCCTGCCACACCGTAAAAACTTCTCAAGAATTGCTCAAGGCATTGACCCAGACTCCAAATTTCCCAGCTCCCAATCCTGTTGAGCATCTATGGGATGCGCTTGAACAAGTCATATCCATGGAGGCCTTCAGCCTTTGAAACTCAAAGGATCTACTGCCAACACCCATGGGGCCAGACACCACAGGTGGACCCCAGAGGTCCTGTGTCCATACTTTGCAGAGTCAGAGCCAAGTCTGATCCATAATTGGGCTTTCATGGATCAAATTTGCTCAAGGACGTCCCATGAATTCCTGATCGGATTGGGATCTGAGGCCAGGTTGATGTCTTGAGCGCTTTGTCATGTTCCTTGGACCATTCCTGAGCAGTGTTTGTGGTGCTGCAAATAGCATGGTCTGGTTGGGTGGGCCATTGCCATCAGTTGGTGACTTTAGGGTGTGGTACTTGGTCAGCAATGGTATTTGGGTGGGTGGTGCACATCAGGTCCCAAGGTTTCTCTAAAAGAACATTTGATTATAACGAGATGATCATTGTTAACTAAATTTTAAGATTTTGGACAAGCCACGTATTTTTCCTTCCCATACCATAACCATTGGAAAATTCCATCTGTTATTGCAAGATATCAGACACTGCTCTTGGATGTTAACCATTAACCCTAACCCTCAACCTACCATGTAATGGTAAGTTGAGGGTTAGGGTTAATGGCATGAAAGACACACATAATAAATTTGCTATTGTTTCTTGATAAAGTTTTCATCCAGTGACTCTCTCTACACTGGGAAAAAATGTCCATTTTTCAGTGTCTATTGTCACAAAACTACTCTAAAAGCAACAATCTGATTAGCATTTGATGTGCTTACTGTTCAGATGTTGGTCCCATTCTCTCCATAAGTAAATAATAGCTAAACTGGCACACATTAGCATTGCCAGTCACCATATGTTGTCACAAGCTTTTATTTTTCAGTCGCCTTTCGTTGGGACAGCAATGAGTCAACATGGGACTCTGATGGATGATCTGAACCAAATCTAAGGAGGCAGCCCGTCCATACTTGGATGTTGTGCAGAATAGCTGAGTTGTGGCCAATAACTTGTGCTGGTGATAGCTGCAAGATTGAGCACCCACGCTGGAAGAGACTGGATAATTGAACACCAGTAGGCACAAACAACCCTTAAATTAGTCTTTGGAGAGAAGGTGCATTTTGTTTTGCTGCTTAGAGGAAGAACCAGGGGAGATTCTGCCTCACTGGTAATCATTTTTAGCATATTTCTAACACATAAGTCATATCTGAAGAATGCTTAGATAAATCTGGCCGGGATTACACATGTCATTTTGTGAGGTCCTGCGGGAGAACACAGCAAGGCCTTTCTTGACACCAAAATTGCACTGTGCTTGATCGTTACTGACACCACCCCTACTGCATCCGTCCTTTCACTTCAGGGTACTTAAGTTAATTAGAGTTACCAAAATACCAACTGAGCACTGGCAGAGCAAAAGAAATACCAATCACAGTGTCCTTCTGATGAAAATACTACTTTGTAGTAACAAAAGTGAAAATGTCAAGTCAACGTGAAAAATGGGACAAAAAGGGGGTATTTTGGAAAGATATAATGAATGCACTGAAATATACTCACAGAATATTACACGTGGTACAGCTACAATACTAATGCGACTGATTGCTGTCAATTTCCTTCATTAGCTTGTTAATAAGACAAGTGAGGGTGGGGAGTAAGCATGGGATTGAGATGATGTTCATTCATTTCATTACTAGTAACTGAAATGAATAGGGAGAGAGAGATAAACCAGCAAAGAGTGTCCTCTCCTGTTTCATGGCCTTGGGGCTCGCGGAGTAAGTATTCCTCAGGTTTAAATTCTCATCTCACAGAAATCTATAGAAAATAACTGAAAGTCACAAAATGAGGACAAAGAATGACTCAAGTATTCACTTTTAATTCTTAATGTACTCCAGCACTCAAAGACCTGTACTATGAATGAATCTGTACCAAATAATAGTTGTGAGCAACATGTTCCAGCATCCCTTCCTAAATGAAATCAGTAAAACGACAATGAATTTGCAACACTGTATTGCCTGCATGGCTTTTTAAGCTACATAGAAAAGTGAGAAACTACTCTTCATTTCTTTACTCATTCATTGGCCTTAACAATAAATGCCAAACAACAGAAATGAGGCATAAAGGTTTTTACGTATACTTTAGTTGTTCTGCCCTTGGCAAAACAACAAATTACATTTACTCCTACCTTCGATTTTTCCCCTTCCCTTCAGTCTGTTATCTAAGTTATTTTGCATGGAAGAGATCTTGAAAGTTCAAAAGCCCAAAGTCCACACATACGGGAGCATACACTGCCCCACAGTGCCTGAAATGCCTTTAATTTCATGACAGCGTGACATCACCATGTCACACATTTGCATAATTTATGCCTATTTCCCAGTATAGTTTACTGGAAGCCGAGGACGGGAAAGAGCCAACCGGAGATACAGGTGGCTCAGGTGTGTGAGCTGACCAATCAGAGCGGATGCAGTATTCGGGCAGTCAGACAGTGCTGCTGTATGACAAAACTGACAAGTTTGTGAGCATCTAAGCATGTAAACCCAATCTAGTAGTAACCTGAAATAAAATAATGAAACGTGTGTATGTGTGTGTAAATGCGTATGATCTTCTGGTGTTTATAATGTACAAGGGAGTAGTGCTGAGCTCGGCAGTTTTCCTGCAAGTGGGTGAAGTCTCATGACACCAAGTGGGGTCCATTTCCTGTGCATAATCATGAGGATATATTCAAGCCAGGCTGTTGGAATAAAAATAAGGCATTCGCTCCTGCTTGCTCTAACCTTCCGAGGACCCAACACAATTCAGTTTCTCTCAGTCCTAACTCAACCTCAAAACAAGTCCCAAAATAGCCCTTTGTAGCGACGACTGGCCATAACATCGCCACAGAAAAATATCCCCACATTTTCAAATTCTCTACATCTGATACTGAACTTGTTCCTTGTAAAGACATAAGTACAAGTGTTTCACTCACTCACAAAGGCACTCTATGTATACATCTATCAATATTATTGGAAATCGAAGTCCATAGGAATGAAGTTCGTCTTTCTTTTCGTCTGAGACTAAAAGTCTTAAAGCTGTGAAAAGTGCTGAATTCATGTCCCCACTGGCTAATAACCCTTGAGTCATTTCTTTAGCCAACACAACAGTCTTGACAGGGTGATTAGATTTAATTAATGGCCGTGTCTGGTATTGAGAGACCTCTCTATTAAGTCATTATTTCAACATGAGAATTAAAGAACAAGGCGGCTGTTTCTGACCAGTTTTTTCAATGAAACACAGGAAAAGACAGAAACATAACAGTCTCTCTCTCTCTCCACATTTTGTATTGCACTCAGCTTCAGGTCCAATAATTCATCCTGTACTCAGTATTTAAAAACAGGTCGCGAGTGTAGCTTCATTTTCGATTAAAAAAAGTAACTCATGTGAATAGTGTATTTATATACTGGGCACTGCTACCACGACATCCATGTTCATGGTTAATGAAAGAACATGTCACAAATTGTCATAGCGTGACTCCTTGTTGTATTTCGTGAAGCAACAATGGAGCGCTGTGTCATGGAGGAGTAAGCTATAGCCGGCTTTAGTTATGTATTTAATTTCTCAGCATGCTAGTCAAATTTTAAGTTAAGAACATTGTTTTTTTTATTTTTTTATTGTTAACATTGTTTAAAGGCTGAATGCCCGTGGCGTTGCGCTGACAACACTTTTGGGTAGCGCAGGAATGTGTGAAATCTGCAAACATATTTACTTCTGTTGTCGCTGTAACTGCAGCATCTGAAATGATATAGTTAAACATGGTGACAAACAGGACAGAGGCCCCTAAAAAGGCTCATGATGATTCCAATAAAGAAAACAAACAAAAGAAAAGGTTGATTCACTTCCTGGAGGCTGTAACTTCATCTCCACTGCAGTGACACCTTTGCCATCATGGTTACTGGTTTATGTGAACTTCCTCTACAGGTTAAAGATATAATCCAAGCTTGATACATTTCTTTTCTTCTACTTTTACATTTTTCTCACCATGACTAAAAGGCTCAACCATTCCTGGATGTCATATTGATGTCAGCAGCTCTGACCATTATCACCATTATAGCTACATTAATACCCTTTATGCCCCTTTTTGCCTCCTCAGCAGCCAGTTCTCTCTGTTTTTACTGCCTTTTCTCCGTCTCCAAGTGATTTCTCTATCCGTCCTCCGAGTCAAGTCATCTATCGCCTCCCATCTCTTCTCTTTGTTCCCTTGTCTTCACTATCTTTCTTCATCCTCAGGTGTCCCCATATCTCCTCTTGTCAGAATTCCCATTCTCTTCCTCGTTACACATACATCCTCCCATCCCACTGCTGCATTTCTATGTCACCGTATCGCCTCTCTTCTTCTTGCTGTCATATCACTCTTCCCCTCCACCTCCCCAACCCCCCGTCTCCTCAATCTCCTTTCTGTCTCTATTCATCCCGGGCTGGTGAAACAAACAGAGAACAGGCTTTGATGTGGCTCCAGTTGCCGGGCCCCATGGTCGGTCTATGTGCGCTTGGGCGTGTAGTTTTCCAAGTTTACCCTGACAGGCTCTGGGGGTGATAATGGCCGAGGGGGGGGTGAAGCGAGCAAAGTCAGGTCTGTGTTATTGGCCTCTTCCCTCACAAGCACACATCACACACATCAAAGAGCTTGGAGCAGGGCCGAAGAAAGAACACAGACCACTAAACACCTGACGGGGAAAGAGCTTCCATGTATTCACATGCTGCATGGGGGGGGGGAGATTAGGGACATCCTGGCTCCCACTGAGAGTGGCCTCAAATTTTCAGGACTCACCGGCTCGTTTCTGGGGGTATTTTTTAAAATCCAGTCCAATGCGGACACAAAGCACTCCGAAAGAAGAAAATGGCTGCGCAAATTCTCTCAGACAAATTCCGTCAGACCATTTTAAAG
>CAEMYA010000179.1:3908352-3926683 GCA_903131615.1 Diplodus sargus | reverse complement strand
AAAAAAAAGAATGAATACAAATTGGTCTCTAATCTGCATACTGCAGCTATGCCAGCAAAAAAGGGTTAAACAAAAGTTATGGAAGAATGCATCGTGTGGATGATGACAAAAATTTAATTGGAATCGATTTACTCAGATGAAATGTCCTTGAGAGGTAGAAGTTGATTTGAAGTAAAAGAAACATCAATACCATACTTACTATAACACACACCTGCAAATAAACACAGGACAACTGTGTTGCCTGTGGTTGGAAATGCAAAGCATTTTCTTGTACTAAGCGAAGACATTAAGCAGACGTCCATGGGTCAATGAGCCCTCATATCTGACCTGTGAACCATGTAAACCTTGGGCCTCTGTGTCACACCTGACACCCCGGTGCCCCCACTACAATCCTCCCTCTGCAGTTTGCTCCATCTGTCAGTCTGATAAAAAAGCAGTCCGATACAAAAAAGTTTGAGCTCATAACCAAGCAGTGTTTATCCACTAAACAAACAGAAATAATGTCACAATGATCCTGTCCAACATAACTGTAATTCACAATTATATCCTGATAATCATCAAAATATTCATTATTCAAATATTCATAGTCAAATGAAAATTTCCCCAAGACATACATATCACAGAATCTTCAAGTAAGTAAACATTAATCATAAGGTCTTCCTGCATAAATTAAGGATAAATACATGATGGTAACTTCATCTCCCATCTGATTCAACTCTCTGTTTGGGACACAATGTTCAAGCTCCGTCTTCAGCCACGGTGACAGGCTCAAGCAGGAAATTAATAAGGGACTGTATGTCTGTGACCTAGACTGCTACACCATGAACATTTCCCACATTCAAAATATCTTTTGAGTTTTTGAAATCTTTTATGTTTCCATCCCAACTCTGACCTCCTTAATTTCCCCTTTGTGCCATTTCAATGGCTTGAGTGAAATGTCTTGACACTAATGAAGTGATGCCAGTCAAATTTTCCTGCTCATTAGTGAAATATCTTGGATTTGCACAACATTTGCCGCAGACTTTCATCCTTACCTGATGATGTGTCTTTGGTAGAGTTACATTGCTCACCTGGCTAAAACTAGAATTAGCGCCTTGTGGTTGTAGAACTCCACGCGCCAGTCAATTTGCTCTTCCTGAGCGATGGCGCAGTGAATTAACCTCTGACCTTTTGGATATTGAATGTCATAACTTCATCATTTGTGCTTTTGGACATGTGTGTGTTATTTCACTGTCATTATCGTATGAATTATTGAGTTATGTCCAACAACGTGTTTTTTGAGGTCACAGTGGCTTGTGGCCACCACATTCTAATCAGATCATCACTGAGTCATAGTGGACATTGATAACAAATTTGAAGAAATTCCCTCAAGATGTGCTTGAGACATCACGTTCACAAGAATGGGATGGATGGACAACCAGAGACGTAACGACACACTCAAGTCCTTTTTTAACCATTTCAGAGTTTTTCTTCTCCTGAGAAGTTGGCTCACAATCGTAATCTGATCGTAAAACTTCCAAAACTTGTTTGCCAACTTGCATAATTGTTCCATCATGGTCTCATAGTTCTCTTGTAATTCACTCCTCTTTGAGAATTTCCCCTGAGAAGGATATTGCATGCTCTTGCCTGAGGCAATAGCAAACACCAGAGCTACCAGTGGTCTGATGCTCTGGTGGAGTGTTGCAACTCTATTTTTCTCCGAGAAATGTAATCATTCATCGCTGGAAGGAAAAGACAGTGGTGATTCTTCATTTATAACCTGAATGTAATCAATCAGAATGTCTTTTTAATGACATTTTGATCATGACAGAAGGGGTCAAAATATGTCACCGGCTTCCTTCTGCACACCTTTTCACCTGAGGTGATGGATTAGTTTTAGGGATATGGTTTGATCATTTATTTTGGGGAATATTGAAAAAGTAGGAATGCAGCTTTATTATCACACATTTATCATACCTTTATTGGAAGTTCTTTAGCGGAGCTGCCATGTTATGGAAACACAGGAAGACAAAGAGAGGCATCTTGCTTTTGGGGTATTCTCTAATATTATGATGCAGGATTTATATTGTATCTCTGGCTGGTGTCTTTTATTTTGAAGCATTCTGTGACATCAGCTCAAAAACTGAGCACACATGTTGGGTAACAAGAATGTTCACCTCGACTCAAGGAGGAACTGACTAGATTTTGGTGGCCGAAGGTCAAAGGTTTGACATACAAATGTCTGACAGAATAAAATGACAGTTTTGACATTTGATATCGAAACGGTCAGAGGTTATAGGCAATAGTTTGTTTATATTTTTATGTGGGTTGGAACTAGTTCTCAGGCATATTTCCCACCAGCACAGCAACACTGTGACCTACCGTTGGACTATGTCTAAAGGAAAAGTGTTGAAGCCCTGCCTTCTCTCACATCTCAGTGTACCAGGCCAAACGCAGTGTGAAGTTGGCATGTTTGTCAGACTGTCTGTTTTGGAAAATTGCTAAAATTGTTGGACCCTCATTTCCTCTGTCGTACAGGGGTTTCAGCCTATTCCGAAGCACACTGATGCTTCAAGCCACAAAACAAAATGTGCATCACTTCACATTCATTCCAACCTTCACCTTTTACTCTCAGACTTTGATTGGTGACAAAGAATGACATCATGGATGTCATAGACATGTGGTTAAAATTAAAGTTCTCTGCCGACTGACTGTTTTTAATCTATGTGACAGTTTGATACGCTACGACTGCCTCTCTTTGAGTCTTGTGCATGAGTCACTAGGAGAGGCCAAGACCAGGATACACTAGGGACGACATCTCTCAAAATGCATGGAAATACCTAACGATTACCCAGGAGGAGCTAGGGGAAGGTTCTGGGGGAAAAGGAAATTACCATGGCCTCTTTGGACTATATCACATGGCAGCCATGTTCCTCTTATGTCACGCTCAGAGTGGGAAGCTCAAATGCCGCTATCAAAAGGAAAATGTTGAGTGCAGGGAATCTGACAAATAATTATCATTTCACAGCTCCCTGATTAATCAGCAACCAATAAGACAGTTGATAAAAATCTCAAGAGACATCGGACTGTATTTCAAGGTAAAACAGCATATTTGATAACCCATTAGCTTATACCTAACATTAACATATGTTAGCTAACGTTAAAGACACGAGTCAGAGAGTGTTACTTTATAACTTTCCTATGGTATGACGTGACATGATCGAACGGTAACGATAGCTAGGAAGATGCTGAATGCTAACGTAAGCTGTTGTCTAACGGTAGCTAATTCTTAAATATGTTGTTTTACCTTGCAAAACGGCCTGATGTCCCTTGGGCATTGCCATTACCCATTGTCTATTAAGCTGCTGATCAATCGGGAAGCTGTGAAATGATAACCATTTGCCATTTTCCCAACGTTTATACAACTTTCAAACTCTAATACAGCAGTAAGACATTTGAGCTTCCCGCCCTGAGTGTGACTATGACTGCCGTGTGAATATGGTCTATGGCAGCCTGGACAACGTATCGGTTACTCACCATCAGACCACCTCATGGCATCGTCCAGTTGTGACGGCAGCCCTTTCCAAAGCGTGCTGTCTTTAGGGTAGCCCAGGTCCATACGTCTCAGGTGGTCGTCGTAGCGCCAGTAGTGGTTGTCCTTGAAGAAGTAGGTTTTGTCGTTGTGTAGCCAAACGAAGGCCGCATCCACTCCCTCCGAGGGTAGGCCAAAGTCTGTGATCGGACGAGGATACCCCTCCTCCACAATGTTGTCTTTAAATACCCAGTACTTTAGACCTAAAGAGGGTGGGAGGGAAAATCCGTTTCCAAATCTATAGTTTTATTCACATCACACAGATGGTGTATGCACCTGGTCTGGAAGATTTGTACCAGCTTTTTATTTATTTTTGTTACGCAGCCAAAGAAGAACATTCTCTACCAGCAAAGGTGTCGCGCTTTTTATATCAAATGTGAGACGTGCCCTTGTTTCTACACTCTGTTTTTTTTCTCTATTAAATTCATAACTCTTTCATTACGTCAAATAGAGAAAAATAGTCATAATTTTCAAGTGTTCCAGCCACACTAAGATAAAGGTGTGAACTGCTTATTTTTCTTCTCGCCGCTTTATAGTGCGGATAAATCACGCTTTTAAAAGTAAAAGAAACTGTCACTTAGAAAGCAGGATCTGCTAAATCGTGTGTATTTAACAGTCTAATTAAGCTATTCAGTGAATTTGGAAAATATATTTTAAGAGTGAGGAAAGAAGATTGCAAGAAGTCAATAAAATCTAGTGAAAGTGGATGCCCACTGAAACTACTAAATCAGACTAACTTTTTGTACATTTAAAGATGTTCATAACGATATAGCACATCGGAACGTTTTGGTAGTGTACCTTTGAAAAAGACGATCTTGTGGTCCCCTGGCCTCTCGTACACAGCATCCACGCTGTCCAGGTTGGTTGGGAGGCCCCTCCAGAAGCGATGGATCTGAGCTGGGCGCAGAGACACCAGATGCTTCTCTCTCGTTAGTCGCCAGAAGTACTTTCCTGTGAGGAGCAAGACAGTGTGGCGTGAGGAGGATCAGCACTATTCAGAATGCTGATTACAAATAATGATTGCACTGGCAAGAAATAATATCTGTTATTTTTACGCATTCCCTCAGGGAAAACTTTCCACAGAGCAAATGTAAAAGTCTGTGAGGAGACTTTATTATTTATTATTATGCTAATACTTTATTTTGCAGGTCTGCAAATTTAATGGCAAATAGGTGGTAAGTACCAAGTAACAAATTATCACAATAAATACATCAGAATGTATTTCAACATCACACCGACTTGATTTTATGATACTAATCTGATATTTTCTAATAAGCAGTTCATAAACAGGTGTTACATTTGGTCAAATGGTTAAAAAATCAGTTGACTGATCAGCCGAAGTTAAGCAGAAACCAAAGTTTCCTGGAAGTGTATTCAAGAAATAACAGCTTTTTGTTAACTGCTTGTTGGAAAAAAGCAGAATATCATTTTCAGATAACACAATTACCACCTTCTTATAGACTGACTAGAGCTGCAGTTTAAATCAAGTCCCCATCTACTTCAGTTGCGCAGAAGAGTGCAACAACGCTGTTGTCTTAATGCTCCAGAAACGTTTTGTGGAGTATCAAACTTCACACGGCTTTCAACGATAATGGCTGAATTGCCATTTTTGGGTGAACTTTTCCTTTAAGGACGGGGGAGGGATATGTGAGTCTGTTTCAAATCCTGCTTCAAGAAGATAAACTTTTGTGGCAGGCAGACGTCCCGTCACCACACATGTTGTAGACTGACAGGAGCTGCCATCAATTTTGAAAAAAAAAAAACCCAAAACATTTTCAGGGCAAAGTGATTGTACCAATGATCTATTAACATTTAATTTCAGCTCTTTAAAGTTCTATAAAAGATATAAAGGGTTTAAAAACTTGCTGCTGAGCCGTATGTGAGCCTGTTTCTTGATTCTGTTGTTAGCGGGGGGCTACGGGGTCATTCCTCCAGAGGGCGAGCATGAAAGCCTGATGAAATTTCTGGGCCGCAGTCTCACAGCAGGACTCAGCGGGCTCAGTCGGGCGTCTACATGTTAGCTGGCTCTCTCATCCTTATCCTCTTTAGCTTTTTCTCTCTCCTCCTTAATATGCTCTGCCTCCCTTGACTTCCGCTCATCTAGCTCATGTATTTCTATCCTTCCCACGCGTTTCTGTAGATTTGCGTCCGTATGTCGGTTCGCCAGTCGGCCGGTCTCTCTTTGTGACTCCGTACCTTTGAAAAAGAAGGCCTCCCCTCGTATCTGGGCCACGGCATCAAAGTGGCCGCTGCATCTGTCGGGGGCATCTCGCGCCAGCCTGAGTGATGTGAGGAGAGAAAAGAGATCCTTTTGTGCAAAACTGAATTAACATGCTTTAATTTCTGATCATTTCTCAGTACCGATCATCTAAAATCATTTATTACATATTTATAAAAGTGAAGAAAAATGCACTTGCTGCAAAATCCACTATGTGTTTTTTTAAGATCATCTGCATTTTGCTCACGCTTTTCTTGGGCATCCAGTGCGACTGGGTGCCTGCGCATGAATCAGTGAAACCAGGCTAAACAAAAGAGGAGACGCAATCAGGCTGACACGGTCAGGTCCCCCTGTGCATCTATCTCCTGGGTTTTTAAGTGATTTAAAGCAATGACGTGGCCTGCCTGCCAATGATGAAGCCATTAACACCGCGAGGCTGAGAGTGGGACCCCGCCAGGCCTTATATTACCAACAAAGGTCTCTATTCAGAGCTCTATTAACACTACACCACTGCCTAGTGGTCAGTACAGGTGCCCTTGTCAGGACTAATCCCGCTTTGCCACGCATCAGGACCTGCTGAAGTCAGAGGGAAGCGATTAAGGACGGCAGTGGAAGTCGAAAAGCGGTGAGGAAAACATGCTTAATTATCCCACGTCTGCCTGTTTCGCTCGGGCATCCTTCTCAGTGCTGCCTTGATTTGTATGTGTGTGTGTGTGGGTTTTCTGAAACGCAATTTCACAATGAAGACATTTTTGTGAACTCTCTCTGGACCTCTTGGGGGCTACTTTAAGGTTAGTGCTTGGTGGTTTGGGTCTGTGTGTGCATGCGTGAATGTTCATTCAAAATACATAAATGGACAAAATTAAGTCTAATTATCCTTGATAATCTGAAAAACTACAGGCTGATAGCCGCCCAGTTTGCTTTGGGGAATTACTTAATTAGACGGGCAGGCTCCCAAGCTCACTCTCGGCCTCTTAGCTAATTTGCTTTGTTGGCACCTCATGACTTCCTCTCAAACTACAAAAAGACTGTTTTTTTTTCTCTTCTTGTTCTTTTTCAACAATAAATGAGTATTCCTACTTGGATTCATTGTATTATTTCTCAATGGAAGTGGGAATAAAAGTAGCAAAAAATTTAAAATCACACCATAGTTAAGCTAATGAACAGAGCCCCATGAGAGAAAAACGGGGATCTCTCTATAATGGCATCCAATACAGCTACCCTGCTATAAATACCAAATATGTGAGGTCAATTAAGGATATAGTGTTCTCATGGAGGTAGCTGAACTTCTATAATTTAATATAGCCACATTTTTATGGCTGCGTAAACATGCCTAGTTCAGGAATTTACATCGTCTCGAAACAGGAAAACTTATTAAAATATGCACGTGCCAACCAGTGCTGCTGTTTCTTTCCTTGTAAAAGAATTGAAGTTTGTCAAGGCCTCGCTGCACCAGCTTGTCACCATTTACATTAAATTCATAGAAGACAACATCATATTGATGGTAAATATGTCAAATTTACAAATTCAGTAAGCTGTAACTCTTAAAGTCTACATGTTTGTTGCCTGTTGACAAAGCCCCCAGACCCCCTTAAAAAAACAGTCACTTTTAAAAGTTGTCCTGCTAGGAGAAACTGTATAAACTTTGTGAGACGTTGTCTATAGCCTATTCATAACTACTTGTGCCTTCTTGTTAATCCGGCAAACGTTACACATAACTATATGTCTGTCTTTGAGTAAAAAAAAGTCCCACCCAGTGATGTTGCCATGCATTTGCAGGGACAGTGGGGAAGTGAGATCCACTTGCCATCGGATCGCTCAGGGCTGATGGAAATACCAGGTCTGAATTCCTGTAAAGAGCAACACTTGTCCTGGTAATATGTGTCCTGAGCGGCTGGCTTCAAGATCACCTCTTTGCTGCATTCCTCAGGTCATTACAGGCCGGGAAATGTCACGTTGAATGTGAAGTCCAGAATCAAATAAGGCTAGAAAGCATCAGCTTTAACCCAACAAAAATACAACCCTGGTCATGCCGGAAACTGCATTGGATACAGGCACAAAAGTGGAGCATGACTACATTTACATACACAGAATAGTGTAGTTTTAGCTAATTTTGCCAAATAGAAAATGAACGTGATTAAAGGAGACCTTCCTTATGTATTTGGATTGCAACATCTGTGCGTATCAAAAAACCTGTTGACACCCAAGTGGTTCATGTTTAAAAGTAGACGTGTTTTTTTTCCTTCTTCGAGTTTATCTGTTTTGCACTTCTCTTTCTTGGCTCAGCAAAGCACGTTGCGCTGACCACAATCAGGGAAGAGGCCATGTATCACAAACTGTGGTAAAAACCCCAGTTGAGAAGCCTATTTTAATGTGCTGTATACACATCCAAAGAATGCTTCTAAAACCAGGACAATATCAGAAGATGCTACATTCCTAATGAGGCTTAATTTGTTGAGATGACCCGTATCAAACTCTGAATATTGTCATATTAAGAATAATAGTGGAATATAAGCATGCATGTAAACTTAATTGTTTGTCACACAGTTTTCGTCTACTTACAGGAAAGTGGATCTGTTTTCAGGCAGGTCGAGCAGGACGGGGGGTTCAGCCGTCTGGGAGGGGTTGCCTGGTCGGTTTGTGTGGGACACTGAGTCTCTGACACCTAAAAGGTCAAAGGTCAAATCAAATGAATACACAACATTAGCAACCTTTGATTGTTAGTTATTTGCTCTACGTTCGTTCTTACTGCGTGAGATTCTCTACTACTTTACGTTTTTTTCTTATCCAAATTTGAATTCAAACAAGCTAAATTGGCAAGATACATCATTGCCCAAACTAAAGGACATATTATTAAATGATCATAATTTACACAACTTTGCAGAGTTTATGACAATGGTAAACTTATTTGGCAGGTGTTACTACACACTGACTTTTCCCCCCTTTGGGTGAGTCCAGAACATATATTATTTATTTATTTACCTCAACACCTCGCTCAGATATTTATGCCTATGTTCGGACTGCCAGCCCAAATCAGTTGTTGGCATGTGTAGACTGTACCCAGACTGGCATCAAGAAGTCCGGACAGAAAAAACCCTAAAAAACACTTGCTTATCAGATCCAAATCACACTGAGAGGGTTTGAAATGTGATTCAAATCATATTTCTACAGATGTGTCTCAACCTGGATGCTCCAGCGGCTCACATCAAAAATGTCTCTTGTGTCATTGCGGGGCACCACGCAACGACGACATCAGAATCAGAGTGGCAGAAGTGCATCGGAGCGGCTGAGTAGAATCACGACAGTCAACAGTCAACAGACAACTGACAGCACGATTGTTTGGAAAGCGAGACGATGCTTACGTCGTTACCACAGCAACCCATGTGGACAGGTTAGTGATTTCTGGACACAGTCTTGATTTCCTCTGGACATGCCTGCAGTCTCAACCCGATAATGAACGTGAAAATCTGGATTAAACTCACTGTTACGACAAAGTGAACACAACCCGTCGCTCTGCCTCCTGTAGCCAGGCTATGTCCGCTCAGTTTCTACATCGTCCGTGTTTTTAGGTCAGTCACGATGGTCATGTCTCTGCCATCATGTGTTAATCTGCCCACATACTTCACGGCTCTTCGTGTTCATCATTCTCTGTTCTCCGTACTGCCATCTCTTCCATCAGCTAATGGTGTGGTAAGGTCATATGGCAGAACGAGGCCCAATTAACTCGAGCCATGTTTTCATTAAATCAATAACCGAGCTCCACAGAACTCATCAATTCCTGCTTCCTGCATGAGGAGGCCTCCGTATCTTCACTCTGCCGTGCTGTCATCAGAACGTTTTCACCAATGCACCCGGAGAACACATAATTACAGCAGAGCTCATGAGTCATGGTAAACAGTGGCATAGAGGAGGACTCTGTGAATGCAGAATGCAGATGTGGCCTCCCTGCAGCAATTATTGGCCACCCCATTGACCCCTCCCGCCACACTCGCGAGTGCCCACGCACCCATCTTAAGTGCCTTTATACCAAAACGTTGCTATTACAGTTCATTCTAGAAGCGAGTGAGCTGAACAGTGTGTGGAACGACTTTGTCATGTTTTGGTCTTCTCCTACGCAGCTGTCGATCCACAGGTGTGCAAATGTTTTACTCAGTAAGTCAATAGTGAAGATAAGATGAAAATAAGAAATGCAAAGCCAGCCAGCTGCTTTTGACCATCCATTGATGATTCCCCCTCACCCACACCCCTGCCTGTTGGTGGCTTCCTCAAGATTTTTCAGTGGCCCTGTCTATTAGCACTCTGGTTGCTTCTTCTAGAAGGTCCCTAGGGACCAGGACAATCCAGGTTGGTAACTGGTGCTGTACATAATGAGGGAAAAGTATGTCCAGTAGATATTGGTGATAATCAGTTCAGTGGCTCCCCATAAATGTCACGCATGTTGTGACTTCCATCTATAATGTCACTTTCATAGTTACATGACCACCTTGTTTGATTTCCCCAGTATCCTCTCCACAACCAATCAATTACTCAAATGCATTTTTTTCCATGTACACTTGAGGCATAAATTCTCAGGGAATTGCAATTCAATTAATTTGATTTTCCACCCTATCCATCACATATGCACAAACAGCAGGTCTCTCATACCGTATAGCTGCCAGACGCGGACCTTGTCTTCGTAGGGCAGGTCGTATTTCAGAGGGTCTCCTACAGGACCCTGGTAGTACGGCCTCATGATGGACTCCATGGCTGAGGTGTGGACCAGGCCGATGGCGTGACCAAACTCATGGACTGCGACCGCAAACAGATCCATCCCGTGAGAGTCTGAAGGACGCAGAGAGAGGTTTGTCATGGTGGTGAAACAATGTAGAAATCACAAGAAATGGAAAGTAAAACAAACACAATCCAAAAAATATAGTTTATACAGTGAAAGCGACCGTATGAAACTTTGGCAGCTTCCCAATTTGTGTCAAAGTAGTTTTAACCTGGTTTTGTTTAATTCTCAATCTGACATTTCTAATAAATCTACATCAGACAGCATGCATAGATTATTGATGCCCCTTTTATAATGAAGCACTAACCTTAGAAATACCTGTAAAAAATGTATAACAATTTATATGGACGCTGCTTAGCATTGTGTGAGAGTTAGTGGCAGCTTCACACTTCAATGGGTATACGGTTAAACAGCTTTTTACCGTGACCAGTAGCATGGTGGACCATGATCATTCAGACATGTTGAAGCTTTGCTCACAAACTTTTTTGAAAAAGTTTTTGTTTGAACAGTGCGCGAAAGAGTCTCACAAAATTGCTCTGTAAAGACCTGGAGGCAACAGTCACCGATGTGACCTTTTCCTCTATAAGTATGCGTCCTGAACTGACCCAGTCAAATCTCTTTTCAGGTATTTTATCCTGTTTCGACTCATCTGCTTATGGTGCAAATTAAGAGGCATGACAGACAGCTCAGGAGGCTTTGAGTGCTTTTAGGTGTGTGGTGTAGTGAGATAGCTATGGTAATACTGCCCGAGTCCCTGGGCTGGCAATCAAAACCTGAAAGTAGAAAGACACCTAAAGAGGCTGCAGGCTATTAAAGCACTCTTCACTTGATGTTTAACTAAAAAAGAAAAGAAAAAGCCTCCAAAACTCTGTTGGAGTCTGTGAAGCAAGACAAAACCTCGGGGCTTGGAGATTTAGATTTGCAAAAAATATGGAGAGCTACCGTGTCGGGCTAAGCTAGCTTAGAGTTCCTTGGTGGCCAAGCTCAAGTCTGCATTCAGTTAACCTAAGGTAGGCCTCGGTCTGGGACATGCACTCGTGCTTACAGTACCCGACTCGGGTATCCAGAAGGCAGATGCCAACTCTAATCTACAGGAGCACATGGCGCAGGGAGGAAACGTGGACAAAGGATGGATGGAGAGAGAGAACAGCGGCTCAGAACAAGTATGTACCATGTCATCATGTTTACAGTCCATGTGAGGCTCAAAGAATAGACGTAATGCCTGAGGACTAAGCAGGCGCGGGGAGAATTGGGTGGATGAAACGGATTCATTAGAGGGAAACAATGTTTGTTTACCTCTGAAGACTACGGAAGAAAATTAAATATTGTTCTGTTGGGTTTACCAGTGAGTCATGAAGTATCTTTTTTTTGTATCAACCGAAATAACCCAAATGGTTTCATTACCAGATGGAAATAAGGCATCTTATTTACTCTCTCCTTCCTTCAGTCCTCAACAACTAGGATCCCAAGACCTTTACAAGATGTCTGACTACCTCGAAAACATCACTTAGTGGACGCCCCTGGAGATTACCCTATAGACAATAACCGATGGATCCTGAGATTGCTCAATACTGTGTTATCAATAAACAAGAAAAATGGTACCACAAGATCTTCCCTTAGGATCCCCTTAACTCAATCACCAAGAGAGCTCATTGGGGGGGATGCAACAGCTGAGCACATACAGCTGGTGTGGCCTGCAGCCAGCATCTAGTCCACCATCACGCAAAAAATATTGCTCTCTGGTTTGGGCCACACGGGATAAGACCAGACCAAACAAACAACTGAGTAACCGGAGATGACTGCCAAAGTCCTCCCCGGTCTCCAAAACATCCGCTACTCCGGGCCCGAGAACATCATTACCAACCTCTTCCACGCACGTTGTCTCTCCCTTCCAGACAGCATCTCTGGGTAATTGAAGCCAAGACAGCCAGGCAGAAGAACAGCTTATTCCCCCTGACTCATCACTCAGAGCTGCTCATCAGTTCATCTGCTGCCCCCCCCAGCAGCACCAGAATGCACCAATTTCTATCTTCCTCCACCGTGGATCAATTATGGGATTATATAAAACAAAGTGTTCCGGTTTGGAATCCCTTTTGACCCGATCTGGTCAAGCTGTCTTTCATTTTTGAACAGATAATGATTTCATGGAAGTTTTGCTCGCAAAACAATTGAAATCTAGAGTTAGCTGTGGTGGTATTGACTGTTACAACTGATCATCAGCTCTGTGAGAATTAAGTTGACGGCGATACACTGAGGTGGATATTCAACACACAGGGTCAAACATACGGTGTTTAAAGTTTCTCCGAGTTGTACATATCCTACATACACTTTGGCTGAAGAGTTGAGCTTTGCTGTGGACTTGCTGCTGTGGCAGGTGCATCTATCGTGTCAGAACACATACAGCATGATGAAACCATCATGGTTTATACAGACCCTCGGGTGCTCCAGGTAAGCACCATTTGATGTGCAATGAACGCGGTGCATTCAAGTGCAGCTTTTATTATGATATGATGTAACCACTCTGGCCTCCAGTGCCACGCCAGTGAAGCGGCTTATTTGTTAGCCTTTCCACTCGACGTCAGTTCAGTTTAATACAGCCGCTCTGCTTGCGTTGTTACTTGAATTGTCAAAATGCATATTTATTTCGCAGTGGTTATTTGTTTTCATCATGTGTCATGGTTTTCTTTCTATTTCAGGTTCACAAGTGCAAAAGGTTTTGACAATTTCAAGTAGTTATCCAGTTTTTTATTATCAGAATCAGACCGTAGCGTTGGAAACACGGGCAATATTTACAGCAGCTTGTCAGTCTCAGTCTCCCAAGATTAACCTTGAGCCTATTCAGCTGAAGCAGAAACTGTCTGTAGCAACAGGCAACAAGAGTACAATCCCTTCCTCGTACAGTATATCCTGCCTGCTCAGCGGGCCCTAACAGAGCTGTGTGTTTATATGTTTATCCTCTCTCGCCTTTCTCTCTCTCCGTCGAAACCCGCTGACGGTGCAAGTTAGTCCACTGGCACGGTTGTTCGAGTTGAACAAGAGTGACCACAAGCGAAATAATGGTTGTGTTGACTCATCTGAACTGAGCAGACAAAAACACAGAATCGTATTCAATGAATATACAGTATGTATCCGTCATTCCATCATCAACTTGTATTCCTGCCTATTTGATCTCAGACATGTCATATCAGTATGATTATTTAAGTTTTCTCGATGGATAAAGCTACAAATGTTAGCAAATATATATGAGTCCTTCACAGATGTTGGCAGGACTAAACTGATCAGTTCATCTACTTGACTTTAGAGGAAAGGTAAACTAAAAATAATCTGCAACACTTCAGTGGGTTTCTTGTTGCACTACTGTTTCAGTCTGCCCTCCTCTCTTTCCTGCTCCGACTTCATGGTTTGTTTATTGTCTCTGGATTCGGATTCCATTGATATTTTCTGTGTCTGAACTGTCTTTCAGCAGTGTTTTCCATCTTGTGTTGTACTTGAATAATTTGTTATTTTCTGCTCTGTTACAGCAAGCTCTGTTACAGCATCGGACTGGAAATGTACTGATGTGAAACCAGAGACAGGGGAGGTATGACACGACATCAAGACAAAACTTTGAACTACACTTTCAGGAATGCCCTCGATAACTAACATCCAACAACACGGTGCAGCCTTGAGAGTCTAATCTCTTCTGTTGTTGTGTTCTTTGTTGATTTAGCGGCTGTAAGTGCAGCGTCCTGCACAATTTTCAGTGTTCACCTACTAGCAAAAAGAGAGAGAGGGAGACAGAGAAAGACGGGGACAGTGAAAGAGTTTCTAACCTGTCTATCTTTCACACTGAAAACTTTGAAATGTTTACATCCCTGAGAAGAAACCCGGAAATTCTGCGCATTGTTGGTCATTTTGCACATTTATTTTGCGATTTTCAAGAATCAAGAGAATAGTTGCATAGGAAAATCAAGTCATGCATACGAAGTATGAGTGCTTTCATATCCAACAAAGTCTATGTCCTGAGCTGACGAGATCATTTAGTTCCGCGGTTCAAAACCGCGGTTCACTGCATTTTCTCTACCCTCATATAAATCAAATGAAAACAATTCAAAACATAGACTAATTATCTTTGGGACAAACAGTGTCCCCCTCAAGATAACTGTACACAGAATACAGAAAGTTAGAAAACTGTACAAAGTTGACTGGAGCAACTGATCGCCCTAATACACAACGATCAGCCACAACATTAAATCCACTGACAGGTGAAATGTATATCATCATCTCGTTACGATGCAATGTTCTGCTGGGAAACTGTTAGTCTTGGCACACCACTTGACACGCGCCAACCACCTAACCGCTGGCCCGAAAAATCCCCCGGATCCCGATCTGATCTAGCATGAACGTGCCGGAACAAGTGGGATCCACGGAGGCCCCACAACCTCAACCCACAGCACCTGAAAAATCCACTGCCAACATCATAATGCCAGACACCACACGACAACCCCAGAAGTCTTGTGTCTATGGGAGAACCTGCACAACACCAAGCAGGTGGTTTTATTGTTGTGGCTGATCGTTGTGTGTGCGTGTGTCATATTATCTGATGAGCTGTTTTCTAATTGAGAATATAGTAGCAATAAACTCGCCGAGGAACACGTCCTCTCGGAGGTACAAACATAAACAGCACACACAACACACACACACACACACACACACACACACACACTCACAAAAACATGAAAGTCATGAAAAATTCACCTGCTTAATGATGCTTTTGTTTTAGTCAGAGTAATCAGTTTGCAGAGGCAGATTGCTGGCAGAGTGATAATTAATAGAAACAATCTGCCGCCTGTCAAAGCAACAACGGCACTTCCAGACCTCCACTTATTTGATCTCGTCGAGATTCTGCCTCTCCCGACTACTAATGGACGGCTGCGCCATCAATCACACAGCGGGGGGGCGGGGGGAGAACCGGTCCGCTAAATGTGGTGCTTAATATTCCGCTATTCAGCATCATCAGACACATTAGGAGCCGGCCTTAGTGGACCCAGATTTAGGGTCCCGCTGAGAACAATGCACCGGGAGAGGTGGGGGGGAGCGAATTAGCAAAGGCAATTACTCAGCTACGGATTTGTCTGATAAGGCTCATTTTTCTAAAGGCGATTACATAGCGCCGCAATCTGCAGAAGCGCCAACATTCACTTTTTACCTTCTGGGCTGACCTAACAAGTTTACAGCTTCTCAAGGGATTAGAAGCTGATTTTTGAAAGAGTTGCTAATGACAAGAATTCATCTGATAGCTCTGTGGGAGCCCGGGCAGGAGTCTGTGTTCAAGGCCGAACGATATGTAGAAACAGTGATAGTGACATCAGCTAAACAATGCCTCAGAGACAAGACTGGGTGCTGTGAAACAGCAGCAAGGTGGGGCCTGGCAGAGTGCGACTTGAGTAAATGAAGATGCACTTTAATTCTCTTCTCTCCTTCTGCCTCAGCGCGCCAGTCTGGCAGCCTCGGAGAAATGCTACAGAGGAGGCAGAGTCAACGGCTAAACAAAGCATTACGGAGGATTCAACCAGGTCTGTGACTGTCTTTGGGGAGCTGATTGAAGACATTTGTGGATGTTTTCTTTGTCTTCAGAAGATTTAGGAGTGAAGGAGAGCGGCTTCTGCTTGCTCCGCTGTATGAAAAGTCAGATGCACTGGAGGGGGATTCATTCAGAAGCGTCGATGAAAGGTTTGACGAGTCACACAGTCGACCCGTCTTTTTAATTTCTCCCGCGTACAGGTCCACTTTACTGTGCGGGCACAGCAGGGGGTGCCATCGTCAGTCTGGTCCCCCTGAATTATTTATGGATGGCAAAGTCACATTTTTTAAAATCAGCCAACAACTCTACTGTTTCTTACGCGTATTTTTAGGTTTATTCCTCAGTAGAAAGGTCTCTCTTTGTGGCTTAGTGGTTGTTAGGACATGTCAATAAATGTCTTACAGGCGGGGTCACATCTCTGACCCCTCTCTCCATCACTGCCCTGCTGCCATTAACCGACCCCACGTACATGCAGCTGTTACTTCTGCTTGTCCTGCCACTGCAGCGGCCCGGTGGGAGGTCTAATTGGAGCAGATTGAGCGGCTGTCCTGCAACATATGGCTCACAGCCCTGACAGCGCAAAACAAAGGAGGGAGATCCACACAGGTCCTGGCCCCATCACAGGCTCAGCAGCTGGGAGACACACACACATACACACACACACACACACACACTAAGCTCCATCCTTCAGTTTATGGTTTGATCTAAAACACAAGATCAAAATGCAGCATAAGACACTGGATTTTTCGGAAAACCTTCCCTGTGGGCCAAATTTGGACTCATCTGTGATATTTGTGATAAACATTAAGCTTCTAAATTTACAAAATATATATTTATCACATTCGTACTAATGAGGAAAACAAAGTTATTCCATTAACATCTCAGTTGGCTGATCCCAATTTCGCTTGTCAAATCCACGATTCCTTTCAGCTAACAGCTTACCTGAGAGGTGTCGAATAGAGATGAGAAAGTTTTTTTTTTGTTTGTTTTGTTTTTTCCAACTCTGCTTCACCACCTCAACAAAGTGCTTAATCAAATTCATCCTGTTATCTATGATATCAGACAAGAGACTGAACTTTTGGTCTCGCAAAATAATAGTTCTTTCCTGCAACCGGGTTGAAATTCGGGCTCTGCCTATTGATAAATAACTCCCAGCACATGAAATGACAAGGTTAAGTGGGGAAGAAGCACCTGAGCTCGTGGTACTGTGAGAGAAATCTGTGAAAAATGCTAACAGCTCCACAGCAGCCCTCTGAAACACTAACCAGTCACACTAGACCAAAAGCAGAATAATAACTTTCTTGAAAAGTTTTTGTTAGTTTTCTGGTTATCCATTTTCTGTCTGATCTATTATTCATCATAGCTTAGTTTCTCTCCTGTGTTTACGACTTGCCAGGATAATCTATCAAAGCTCCTTCATTTTTTTATGCATTTGTTGAAAAAAAAAAAAAAAAGTCCATGGGTGCAACAAAGTCGATTTATTTTTTTCAGGAGGTCAAAAATAAAAATAATTATCAAAAAACAAAAATCTTCTGAAATATGTATATTTTTTCACCTGTTTCTGCACATGGGAAAAAAAGAAGATAGGGAGGTTTCTCCCCCACCAGGTGTCAAATCATAAATACAGGAGAGAAAATGATTTTTATCAGACAAAGATCACAGCAACAAAAAGTCTCACTTGCCCCTCAGGGCTTCTGTATAAATGTAATAAAGTCACCTAAAGTAACTAACAAATACTCTTTTACATCCAAAAACCACAACTGCAAGATTAGAACTTCCATACATGTCCCTGTGGATACTATTTGCAAATATTGATATGTTCGGATGCTCGTTTCCCACAATTCACTCTGGGAAACGGCCCACTATTGAGAACTTTCTCATTGAAGCAACATCAAATAAAACACTGATGCTTAGTGTGCAATGTGCTGAAACCGAGCTCCGTTTCTTTCAGTGCATTGCACAAAATAATGCGCACATACATAAGCTTGAAAATCACACAGTGTATGGGACCGCTGTCATTGCACCAGTGTGGAAGAATAACTCATACTGTCAAAGCCGATGATTCATTAAACGCTGCTTGCCAACAGACTTCTCTCTGGTTTGCTTCCAGCTTAAGAAGAGGTAGTTTATTTTATTTTTTTTGTCATGAATATACCTTTCATCCAGGAATTACTCTGTTTGGGATGTGTGAGGCAGAGGTGAAAAAAG
>CAEMYA010000179.1:3896626-3908337 GCA_903131615.1 Diplodus sargus | reverse complement strand
AAAAAAAAAAAAAAAAAAAAAAAATGGGTGCAGTTAGGTGAAGGTAGAAGCTGCCAAGACGTGCAATTTCTCGTTTGTTTCTCCTGGAAGGGAAAAAGGGCTTCACTTGGAATCAGAGGAGGAGTAATGGCATCCGCACATATCATAAACCTTTGGCACCCCTTCATCTCTTGGCCTCAGGGACTTTATAGCAGATGGTGGTATATACAGCTTGGCAGTTACTCTTGTGCTGCTTAGAGGCTATTTGTCATTCTATAGAAACAAAGGCAAAATACACACATCAACTACGTGCAAACTGCAGATGTAACTAGGAGCTGCGATTCTTTGATGAAACTTTAATTTTCCGGTTTTTGGATATTGCACTTGGCCATAATGCGGTTTCAATAATGGTAAATGGACTTTCTTTTCTACAGTGCATTTCCAGTCCACCGACCGCTCAAAGCGCTTTACTACACTTGTCGGATTCCCCCATTCACACACACATTCATACACTGATGGCGGAGGCTGCCATGCAAGGCGTCATCGGGAGCAATTTGGGTTCAGCATCTTGCTCAAGGACACCTCGACATGCAGCCAGGGGGTGTCCCGGGACTCGAACCGGCGACCTTCCGATTACTAGGCGACCCGCTCTATCTTCTAAAAGTACAATTAAGACAAATAGACACAACAAATTTGCATGTTCTTACGCACTTAACATCAATAATTAAAGTAACTTCTCAGTCAAAGTGGTTGAATTCAACCGTTGCTTTTAATTAAAAGAGGAACTTCTGTAATGTAATAAGTTATACTGATCAATAGCGACTGAAATAAAGATTGACAGATTCTCCAGTGTTACCGGCCGGCCTTGTGCCACGCATATATTTCCGAGGTCAAATCTAAACTTTCATGCTTAACTTAACTTGTCTCTTCGACTCATTTGCCTAAAACGTCCCTCACAAGTCTCACGTCATCTCCACCTCTCCTTCTCTTCCGTCCATCCATCTTTCAAAAAGAGGGGGATGAATGGATGTGCTGAGCAGAGCAGAGGAGAGAGGAAGGTCGTTTTGAGTTCAGTCATCCAAATGAAAGGAAGACTAAAGAAAGCAAGTCAGAGGAAAGGCGAGTTAATGATTTATGCTGTCATTCGTGTGACCACGCTGAGACAGCCTCTGCCTGGCGATGCATTCGGGTGCGGCTAGATCACTCCATCCGCTCATTTCATCCGGATGAGTGGACTTATAATGCTCCCCTGTCCTTTCCTGCAAGCCACTAATTCTCCCTCCCTCTTTTTAAAAAAAAAAAAAAAATGCAAAAAAAACAAAACAGCAAAGGACAGCAGGGAGAAATGAGGGTGACGCTGAGGGACGAGACCACAGACTTTCTTGTCAGAACGTGAAGATCTGGTTACATTTTGAGTCACAGTCCTGTTGCGCCACCAGCAAATCCATTTGCACCGCAGTGAACACACGCAGCCAGGGCTTCTGGAATTCACAATTATTCACGAGATAACAAGGACACAGGCAGCTCAGCGGGAACGCACAGAGGAAGCGCCTGATTGATGATGCCTGCACGGAGGCAGAGATATTATGAGTGAGTGAGTGAGTGAATGTATGAAAGAGTGACCGAAATAAATCAGAGATTACTTTCCAAAGCCAAAACACCGCGTTGTGTTTTTCCAGAGCTGTCTAAACATAATGGATATTTCTAATATAAGCTTGTCTATTTTTGATTGGCAGCGCTGATTGAATTCCATTTCGCGCCGCTATCATCCTGTCCTCGTTTCACAAACTCACAGATCTCCCCCAGCGGGTAATCAAGCTCTTTGAAAACTGTTTGATGAACGAAATTTGGCCAGATCATTCAGGATAACACTGCATAAACCAATCTATTAGCCCACACAGCTCAAAGCAGGAACACCCTGGATGAATATGATTCACCGGAAACACGGCCTTTGTGTCGATTTCTATGATAACAGACTATTTGGACAAGGATATGACATTCCCTCAACTGAGACTCCTGCCTTCGCCTCAGTAGAATAGTAATTGGATTTTATTGGTAAACTTGTATTTTAAATCTCAACGGTTGGGCTGCAAATAGTGAACGTTCCATGAATCCATCAATGATTGTTTTGTCAGTCATTCATTTTAAATGTTTAGTCACTGTTATCCAAAATCAATGTGAAAAAACCAGGCTTTGGGAGCCCACGATCAAGTTTCAGACATTTTAGGATGTCAGTATGTACACAACTTTGAAATGAATTCAATAACAAGAGGCGTAAAGCAATTAAAGGCTGAACTACAGTATCACCTCAGCAGTGATTCACAACCAGGGTATTTCTGCAGTTGATAGGAGGTCAGTGGAAAGCTAACTCAACTTAAAATATGCGGATGAAGGAGGAAAATAATACAGCAAAGTGGGATCACAACTTACTCATGCTGATTTAGATGCACAACAACTAGTAGCCTTAGCTGTTCATCACCCTGAACATTTTAACACATTATGGTGTTATGACTTAATAAGTGTACGAAAACTTTTTGTGAGCAAATTGTTGAAATACAGGTCAACTAAAATACAATGCAATACATACATGGTTGAGATATGCGAGTTATAAGAGAGAATACATTTTAAAACAGCTCAAATTAGTGGATAAATGTTTGAAATTGTTAGCTGAAATTAGCCTAATGGATAAATGGTTCAAACAGTTAGCTGAAAGTAGGCTAATGAATAAATGGTTGAAAAATATACATGTTGCCAATGGTAAGCTAGAGTAATGGAAAAAATGTTAATTAAATGTAAATAATAGATTTTGGGAACAGTTATCTTAAATTATCCTAATGGATAAATGGTTAGAATAGGTAGCTTAAAGTAGCCCTAACTAAAATGTATTGGAAACAGTTGGCTAAAAGTAGGCTGGCCTAATGGATAAATAGATACAACTGCAATAAATGTTTTAAAAAAAAACAGTAAGATATAAATAATGCATACACAGTTGAAATAGTTAGCTCGAAGTAAATGATACATGTTTGAAAACTCTAGAAGTTATGGACAAATGATTAAAGCAGTTAGCTAAAGGTAATTAAGAAATGGCTGAATAGCTGTAGCCTAATTGATAAAAGGTTGTAATAATTAGCTGAGATGAATAAAATGGTTGAAGCAGTTTCAATATTGCAGCCAGTCCTAATCATCATCTCTTACACATTAAGTACTGGCAAGCAAAATGATCTTTTAGAGAGTATAATCAGAGCTGGATAGAGTCCATTTCACCCCGCACCAGATGGATGTTACACATTTTTTTACAAACACATTGACTTCGTGGTTTAATATAGCAGATTGCAACGTTTGTCACCTGGTGATCTGAAGGTCCAGGCCTCGTCGTCGTCAAAGTGCGTATCCCCAGCTGTGAACCTCTCACCGGGGAAAAACGCGTGCGCCACGGTGCCGCCCGGCCCATCAAAGGGATACCCGTCATTGTGGTCGGCCTTAGTGAAGTCGATTTGAATGTCCGCATCACTTCCTGCCACCTCGTGGAAGTTCAGAGGGGCGATGTCACTCCAGACTTTCAAGGCGTAGTACATCAGGGCTCGAACAGTGTCCCTGCCCAGTAAGGCCGAATCCTTAGGGAACGTCCGCACTCTGAGAGAAGAGAGGGGGAGAGAGGGAATACATTAAATACAAGACGGAGAGAGACGACGGGGTGAGGAGGGGAAACAGAAATACATGGGGGAGTTGAGAGGACAAGAAAGGAGATGAGAGAAGAGGTGGCTGCTGAAGGGAGTGCATGGGAGACTCAGCAGACGAGCCGAGCAAAGGCGGCGAGGAGAGAGAGAAAAAAAGAGGAGAAAAATGATGATGGGCAAGAAACACGAGGGGAAGAAAGGGAAAATTAAAGGAGGAAAGGTTAAGACAGGGTAAAATCCGTGGGAGGATAGAGGAGAAGAAAGGAGTGTGTCAAGTATAAAGGTGACAGAAATGAACATGAAGACAGAGAGGAGGCGAGGAGGGTGTAAGTGTGGGAGAGAGGAGAGAGGAAAAGGGAGAGGTTGGTTAATAGTAGATACAGGTAGAGAAAGTGTGGGATGGAGAGAGATACCTCTGAATTGCACGAAAGCACAAACCCCATAATTGTCAGCTCCACAAGGTTTGCCCCTGGGACAGACCTCCACGAAAACAAACACTCGCGTTTGAATGTTTGATGTGATTCCATTGGTTTTTGTATTTCATGGTTAGGCGCTCCCGCTGCTCACATGCGCTGATAATAAGAGAGAATACAATGTGCATTCCAACAGATTACAGCTGCAGCTCTCAGGAACAACTCATCAGACGTTTCCCTTTATACTTTTCAGCCCATGTTTACTGTCCTTCCCTCCTCTCATCACCTTAACATCTCTCAGGCCATTTTCTTTCCGTCGGCGACAAAAATAAACAGAAAACCACTCAGACGTCACACTGAGTCTGCAGAACCTCTCTCCCTCTAATTCTGCTCCGTCTTTGTCTTCCCTCGCTCCCTTTTCTTTTCTATCCATCCATCAGTCTTTTGCCTCTGCTTCGACATGATGCAATCGGCTTCTTTCTCCCCACAAAAGCACTTTGTCTAAATACATGAGGCAATTTGGCCATATCAGGCTGCTCCGAGCAATTTAATGTTCATCAGCAGGATGGGCTCTTAGCCTAGACAGAGTACAGCCCTGTCTTACTGCCACGGCCGGTTTACAACCTAAAAATGGACAAAAAAAGGGAACTCGTTAAATTTGAAAATCAAAAACTATTCAAATATTTGCTTCACTGATTGGTCAGACAGATAAAAAGAAAACGTTCAAGGTAAATTCCCCAGTTTCAAACAACTTCCTCCCACTTTAATCATTGCTTATGGAGCATTTCATGGCGGGCTACACTTCATGTTTTGGACGACTGGATTCTGTTGACAATTTAGACCTCTTTATCCAGTGCCGTGACTTGCATCAAAAAGAGACAAGACCATAGCTCAATCGGAAAAAGGAGCGCAAACATGGATTTTGATCCATGTATGACCATTGTCATTGACCAGAGCTGCCCTAAGTGGGGCCCGCCTGCATACATGTGGTGCCCTTTTTTATTTGTTTATTTGCCCCTGCCCCTCAAACATCCTGTGTGCACCGCTGTGTAGGATCCCTCATTATTTAGGATTTATCATAATCTGAGCACAGAAGCAGAGTGAAGTTAAGGCAGCTTGGGATGTTCGTACCAATTTGCATGTAAACAACAGGTGTTTGCTTTTGGCCCTTGGTGCACCACTAGGTTTCAGTTTTGGCCCCCCAGGGGAAAAAGTTTGGGCACGCCTGTCATGGACTGACTGAGGCCTGGTTGAATACTACAATACTACAACTGAAGTCCAAGTGTGATCCATTTCCTAGAAATAGAATTTGCAATAAGTCGGTGCAAAAAACCCTCTGGAGAACACTGATTATTTCTTGTACTTGTGCCAGCATAAAGCATGACCATCCGTCAAACCACCTACGTTTCTCATGAATGCTTCACGTTCCCTGGAAGAGCACACGAAAGTGAGAAAAAGAAAATGTAAATCTGTGTGAACTGGTGAGTGGAGAGATGTTCAATATAGCAGCAAGGACCACAAACTCTTCAGGGGAAGTTGAAGGTGGGTGCACTTCAGCTGAGCTGTGACTTTTCAGAATCAGTGGGTAAACCGGCTTATGAATGACTTCTCTCTCACTTAAAGAATGCCACAGTTTCTTTTATCTTTATGTTTTTGTGTGTTAGTGCATTTTTCACAGAAATATTTTCCTTTTCTCCAGCACGCACTCGCTGACTTGATTCTGGCTGTAGAGAATCTTTTACAATAATCTAAACTAGAATCAAGTGGTTCCCATGAAGAATGAGCTCAGAACACTTCTTTATCACACACGATTTAATCTTTAAACTGTGAGCAGAACAGTCCAACCTGGCCTGAATCTAGTGCTTCTCAAATATGAGAGCAGAGAGCCAATGTAGATGGCCTTCATGACCGGGACATAAAAAAAAGAAGGAGTGCAGCTGAAGTTGGATGAATCTGGTTCATCAAGGAACATATCACCAAAGAAGAGCTCTGATGCCATCAAGGCTATTAAGATTCAGTGAGTGCTTCTCCACAGAGGGCATGAAGACAAATGTTTGAGAATCACTGGTGTAATGAGTGTAAAGGTTTCAATCCTAACCATTTAAATCAAAGAGTAAAGAAGAGTAGAAAGAATATGAAAAAGCAGCCAGGTGACCTCCAACACAGGTGACAGGCCACTTTCACTGTCTTGCCGTATGGAAAACACCAGTTTGTTTTGCTGCGCTGCAAACAGACACACTAGTTTTCTGTCAGTTTTTTTGCTGTCACCCCGGCACAAGCATTTGTATGTTAATGCTGAAACAATTAACTAAATGTTCTCCAAATCAGCAGGTTTAGGTAACATTCAGTGGCATGCTAGTGAAATGGTTTAAGCGAATTAAGTTCCCCATGTAAAGGACTCTTTCGACAAAAAGAAAAATGGACGAGATCCGCCTAATACGCTGCGGTTAAACATTGGCCGTCCTCAGCTCTGAAGACAGAGATTCCCTGTTGTTGTTTTGCATTCCTAAGGGCTACAACGTTCTCGTTTCCCAAAAAGAACACAGCGCAACAGATCTATCTAACCTCGTCGTCAACTTGAATAATGTCCCTGACTGTGCCCCGCGACCGAAATGACAGCAAAATGCAGTTTAGACTCTCACTTTCAGCTGAAATGAAAGAAGCACACATACATAAGGTAAACAACATAAAGGACTTATTTTCTCTTTTTCATTTTCTGGTGGTCTAGTTGTGGGGCCGGGTGGCGTATATGTAACCGTGACCGGCACGGAATCGATGTGGGCTCCATATATTGCCATCCTGATGAAATGAATCATCCTCATGATCATAAATTATGGCATTAAAGCATCACTGATCGTATGTCATACACATACAATTATTTATAACAAAAAATACCCAAACTGCTGCACATCTGGCAACACTGCTTGTTTTATAAATGGTCTGTTTATTTAAGGGTTTATGCTTTTAATTTCATGATTTCGCTAATGATGTTAGCGGCTTTGATGTCTGACACATGTGAGGATCCGCTGCTGAAGAAGCTGTTTTATGCCGTCTTACACTGCCTTGTCAAACGTTAATACACAAAACATGACAAAGTAGGTGCTCAAGGGTGTTTGCTGTCGAATTAAACCATACTTTCTGTCAACACCAGTAATGAAGAGATCCATCAAATCAAAGGCTGAAATGTTATTATTAGAACTCAAAATGACAGTGTAATAGTTGTAATGCCTTCACAGTGCATTGCGTGTACAAACCTCCCTCCACAACAATAATACCACAAAAGCCTCATTATGTGTGATGAGTTTAGACAAGCTGCACCAGCAAAGGGACTGTCAAACTCAGAGACTGTGACTGTGCCAATCGCGGTTAACGTTGAGGTCACGGAAGGGTTTTTCGGAGACTCGAGTTCTGTCACTTCAGACAATCTGGCTCATAAAAAGCCCCTCTGTCATCCCATTTTCTTCCTTTTGTTGAATCTGGCATCTTGAAAGCCGTGTTACTGTCAAACAAATCACTCGTTTTGACGGATGTTTCAATTCACGCTTGAATTCTTCATGATTAAGGACGACTGCTGACTCATCCCTCCGACTGAAGCCTCTCCATGGCGGTTTTCTCTTTTGCGCAGCCTGGGATCTGTGGTCATGGTGATGTGCGGTGTTGGTTCACAATGATGGTTTCAAAGGTTCATTTATGTTCGTCTTCGTTTCTGTTCTGGCTTTACAACACAAAATGTAAATGCCATAGAAGCTGCAGCCACATAATGTATAATTATTTTCCAGGGATACTTGGCTGCTAATCACATATGACACAATATTCGTATGTGCTGGTTTTGCTATGTGTGTTCGCCTTCTCAAGCATTTCCCATTGCGATTCAGACTTGTTTCAACTGTTAATGACTGTAACTAAAGAGTCTGAAGTGCTCTCAGCTTGGTGAAATAAGAAGACAGAAAGACTGTTTATCCAGGGCTCTGATCACGGAGATTGGCTCTGTGAACCTCTGCTCGCCACGACAGCTCATCACAGCGGATCACACAAGCAACTCACCTCCTTATCGAGCTATAAAGCAAGGAATCTCTGTCTGTCTCTCTCTCTCTATCTCCCTGTCTGTTATTCGTATGTCATCCGATTTACATTAAAATGCAGCCTGAAGCTGGGCTCACACGTAATCCCTCCATGGTAATCTCCATGGGGGAAATGGGGAAGCAGACGTAAACAAAACAGAGGTCAGAATGCAGCAGTGACAAAAAGAAAAAAGAAAAAAAACAACATGGTTATATGTGTCTGGATAAGTGGGAAGGTGCGGTCAACACCGTTATTCTTTTCTGTTGTCAGAGCTGGAGGTGAGATTTTTGAAAAAATGGAAATTGGTTTGGTGCAATATCTCACTGTCATGTGTTGAAGTGAGAAAAAAAAAGAATAAGATTAAGTGAGTCTACAACTGGGGTGATTTTAAGTTTCTGCCAACAGTAGTGTGTTAGCTATGGTTTGCACCAAGGGCTAGAATGTTTACCGTTGCGTGGCAGCACCTTCCGCTGCTCCACGATGCCTCTCTTATTGGTTGTTGTGGCACAGCTCGTTAAGCACCGACGAAATCATACAGATTTTAAATATCAAAAATATCAAACATGCTTGATATTATCGGGGCAGCTCTGGTGAGTCTGTGAGCTGTTCTGGGGGCTTAAGGCTGGATCAGTAAACCCCTCACATTACCAGATTATCTGTGCCAAACAGCATGTTTTTAAGCAGGCACTGCACTGCATAAACTGGCGAGGCTACGTTTTTGTCAACACAGAGTGCACTAACATTTTGTGTGTGCCTCCGAAGTGAATGTGTGCACGGAAGACTCAACATAGGCTGCATTAATGAGATTATATTGTTAATCTTCTGTTATTACTTTCACCTGTGAAAAGAACACACTGCACATGTTCAATCTGTAGACAAAAAAGAAGAAAAGGAAAATGATCAGGTTGATGTAGGAAAGAAAAAAATAATGAGGAGGGAGAAGGAAAGAGATAAAAATAGTTAGAAGACAGACACCTACTGTAAAAGGAGGGAGTGTGAGCCAAAGACAAAGAGTAAAAAGCAAAATCACAGGCTCTCCTATCGCTGAAATATTTCTGACAACTCCCCATGGCTTCATCTTCCACAGTTCTAACTTTAGTCAGATTCACGGAGCTTGTTCTTTGCGAGGATGACGAGTCCTTAAGTTTCAGTGCTTCTTCCGGGCTACTACACTCAGAGGGATCAGTGATCACACAGACACATTTCCATCTCTGGCAGAGTATCTGATGTCTCCTTTTCCTTATCCACAAAAGATGTTCCTCATTACAAAACCTTTTTTTTTAAAAACGGCTTGTGTTACAGACTTGTACGGCGGTACAGGGCTGAGAGCGTGAGAGTGGGAGAGCTGCCGGTGATACATGGGCTTAAGTGGGAGAGGGCGAAATTCAAGGTTAAAAAACATGAAACCCTTGTGAATGCCCATTCTTCTGCAGTGAGTTATATCAACTGAGAGTAGCAAATACAACATGACAATGAATTGATAATCATGCTTTCTACGATAAATTGTAGTGTAAGAGATGAATGAGTAGCAGTCTTCACTCTAAAATCAATCCTTGTATCAAAAGCAATGTCCTTCACTGCCCTATGAAGTGTTATCAGATTAATGATGATACTCCTTCGAATGGTTTAAGATGGCTGCACAGTGAGAAGACGCTGTAGAAAGATTTGAGTGTGTTTTTCAGGATGTGGAAAAGTGAAGGTCTGCAGACAAGTCCAATATTTAAAAAAAATCTTATTTTCTGCAATATTTGTGCACAATTGTTGTGGTTAGGGAAAGATTGTGGTTATTGCATTAGAAATAATCTGCTAAGTTAGCCTGCTAACCAGCTAGCCCCGGCCCTTCTTGGTCCAAAAGTTCCTGTCCAAGGGGTGTAAAGCATCAACACTTCCCGAGCTCCAAGTTCAGACCGCTAACTGCAAGGCTAACTAAACCAATGAGCTAACTAAGCTGCAACAGTTAGCAGCAGTTAGCGGTAACACTAGTGATATTCTGCCTACAATTGTCTTTCTGTTTTTTGATAATAAATCCTTACATATTGCACCTTTAAGGTAGGTGGATGAATCCATTGTCATACAATGACTCAATTGTGAGTTTGAGTGATTCCCAAAATTACATTTATCACCTGAAACAACATGAGAGTTGCAACGTACCATACGTTCTTCATCCTATGCTTGCAGTTTGGTTAGGTTTAGGAAAAAATACGAGTTTGGCTTCCAACAATGTTACTTAGGTGGCCTGATGGTATGCTTACAGGCAACTTTAACACTCAGCTAAAGTTAAGGAAATATCTTGGTTATGGTTGATAAAACAATGAATATTAATTGCATCCCAGCCTTCAGACCATTACTTTCCACCTCGCTACATACAGTACAGGGCACACTACTTCCTATGTTGACATTAAATTGGATGCAAACAGTGAGATGCAGAATTGCCCAATATGGATGTAATTTGAAGGAATGCTGATCCGGGTAAAACTCTGACCTCCCATTAATTTGTCCATTACCAGGGCTGGACGTGCCTTCCATACTCTACAATGTAGAAATGCTGTTCAGCATGTTGCTTTTTTATCGTGAACTAGCCGACGTGGTCTCCAAGTTTTGCTGATTCATAGACAGGAGGATTCTGCACAACCTTACAGCACAAATCTGCCACATTCACTGAATTTCCAGTAACAGAGAAGGCAAAAAATGCTCATGATTTCCGCTCGAAATGCAATTTCACCTGAAGTCATACTTGAGGTTACTATTTCCCCTCGACCAATTAGAGTACAGGATGAGGGGGGTGAGCAAGAGACAGGTCTGCCAGCTTCTCGTTCTGTCAGCCAGAGATTAGGAAAAAGGTGAATCAACAGACTTTGAAATTAGTTGAACGGACAGAAGGCTAATTAAGGTGGACTTCATTTTCCACTACCTATTTAATTCCATGGCACAATTTCCACCTTAATTTGACAAATGAGTAAGAGCAGACTAGGTTTACATGTCGGTTAATGTGTGTGTGCGTGCTGCATGAGCTTAAGCTGATATAGAAAAGCAAACCTTCCCACACACAATCTCCTCTTACATTTCACCTGCTTGACTTTTAATTTCCACGCATTGAGCGTCTTCCAGACTCGTCTAAGGGCGGGGGGATGATTCAGAGAGGGGAGACGGAGGAATGCATGGATGGATGGATGGATGGATGGAGGGAGAGACACAGATGAAGAAAACTCTAACGCTCTTTCGCCGTCCCCGCCTTCAGCCTCGCAGCGGGCTCTTACCTCCCGTGGCTCTGCTGCTCCACGGAGACATGAGCTGACATCAAAAGTGCTGCCATAAAGCACACACAAACACACACGCGTGCACGCACAAATAATATTTACCTCCTATGCTCCGCTTCCCCTCCGTAGACATAAGCTGATTACCCTGAAAATTGAGAGCTCGTATGCAGACAGTGAATCATGCGTTCATGTGCGTTCCGGAGACGCACACGTGTTGTGGCGAAAACACACTCGCAAACAGGGAAATATTTCCCTGAGAGAGACGCAGACTCCCGCTGCGTGCGACCAAAAACTCCTAATACCCCTCACACACACACACACAC
>CAEMYA010000179.1:3870796-3886677 GCA_903131615.1 Diplodus sargus | reverse complement strand
CCCCCCATTTAGTAATTGACAACTTTTATTATGAAGCAGCATTACAAGAAATGTGAAACAGTAATGAGCTCCAGAAAAAAAGTTTCTTAAAAGGATTGCGTTTTCAAAAACGTTTTTTCAATAATGCATGTTGTATCATTTATGGCTAGTATAAAAACATAAGAAAGTATTGTGACTTCCTGAATTAATGTGTACCTACGTGACCTGCTTTAGTTGTGCCTTCACATACAAGTTCTCCCGTACAAGGGGGACTATTCTGGACCAGGGGTGCCCAAACTTTTTCTGTTGGAGGCCCAAAACTGAAACTTAATGGTGGGCCTCAATGGTGCTCAGATCATGAAAAATATGAACTTGGCATCCTACATAGTATTTTTACCTCACAAAGAAATAAAACAGCATAAACATTTACTTTAGTTTGGCGGACCTAATTGAACCTTATGGCTGGCAAACTCAGGCGGGGCCCCACCTAAAGACATTTTGGGTGCCCTCACTGTTGAGTTCACCTCAAAATAAAGCTGTTTATCTAAACTGATTACAACTCATCTGACAGCTCATGTGTCTCGCCCCGCCAGACTTGAAGTATGTTGAAGCAATGCTGCCAAGTGGTTTCTTTGCGAGTGCGACAAAATGGGAACCCGGGTTAGAATCAACCAGATGTCTTTACATCAAACTGAACAATGCGTCCGTGCATGCACATCTGAGTGAATGTGTAAGCGTCGACGCAGACAAGGGGGAAGATTAAGTTCTTCTCCGGAAGCAAGGTGTGCGAGTGATGGATTACATCTGTGCTGTCTACAAAACCGCAACTCCCCTGTTCTCACACACGACTCATAAAGTCACTATATCAAACTTTTTTTTTTGTGGAGCCAGCATCTAATTTAAACCCCGACATCGTAGCTCACGGGCAGGCGGGAGGGGGGGGGAAGCTGCAAAAACTTGCCAACGAGTTCAATAACATGCTGAACACTGCTGAATTATATACAGGGATGTCACTGTGTTGAGGTGAGATTGGACGCACCAGGCACAAGTTCGAATAGAGGAACAAAAGAAAATGAAAGAGAGGTGGAGAAGGAAAACAACAAAATTAACCACGCTTAAAGTAAGATGGCGACATCCCTCTCACAGACGATGACAGTGACATTTGTAAGAACAAAGCAGGAGGAAAGAGCAAAGTCTGAATAATTTACATGCATCTCACTCAAAAAATAATGGCGCTTTTCTCCCTAGATTTTCATCCTTGGGATAAAGAGAGGGGGAGACGAACAAAAAAAAAAAAGTCTGGCCTGCTAAACAAATAACTAGCAATAAGAGGACACAGATGACTGTTCTTATAATCGCTTGTTCAGATGCCCCCACACATACACGTCTACGTACACAGTATAAAAGCACAAAAAAAACCAAACACATCCAACACCTGTGTGTTACCGTGTCGAGCATCCCAAATGAGAAGCCCTCTTTAAAAGCCTTTGATGCCACAGTGGTGTAAGCTGTCCGCCTCGACGATTGCAGCACTGTTTTGATCGCTGCGCTGCGTTCTGCATAACATCAGAATGTTAACTTTCTTGTGCCAGGGTTGCGAGGCAGCACCAGAGAGCATCTCGAACGGCGTGCAGAGTTCAAGCACTGCTTCAAGCAACAAAGCAACTAATTATTCAGTCGGGAAGCTTGAGAGCTTGTGAAAGAACGATAAAGGAGACCAGGCGAATAAACGTTCGCCGCCAAAATATTAAATCAAGGTCATCTGGAGAAAACACAAACAAGAAAGAAAATTGTCTTCAATTTTTATGTCTTATTAGTCTTGACACACACAGTTTAATGAGGGCTGCCTTCAGAGTCTGTTTGTTTTGTGTCTCTGGCTTTGGAACAAATGCCCGGTGGCCCTGAGGGTCAAGGTGCAACAAGATTTATGAAAACACAGCATTTAGAAAACATGACATTTCCGAAAGATACAACAGTTTTTCACAAGACACACCAATATCTCAGGTGTGTTGTGCAATGAGGTTGGGTTTTTCTAAAACCGTGTCTTCTGAAATGCTAAATGAAAAGCGTCCTGGTTCCACGTGTCGTTCACCAAATAATATATAACACAATACTCTTCATTGTCATCAGGATTAGTGAGTGTTCAGGTTCAATGGGCACAAAGTCTTTATATTTTACATCCTCTCTCTGTTTAGTACTACAATATGGTCAGATATCTTGTTCATCCATCATCACATCTATACTCACGATCGGTGCAATCTATCCTTTAATGTGTTACAAGTGACTGAGAGAGACTCGCTCCTCTGAATGCAGACATTCGTCAGATAACAAAGAAATGTGACCGTGGGTTTGCCCTGAAGACAATGATAGCCACAACACCCACATTAACTTTTTCCTTTTCCTCTTTGTCTTTTCCCTGCAGTGAAGTCAGAGCTCTGGCTCAGCTGCAGACCAGCGGCCCTGAAGCTGGAATTCAATGACTTCAACAGGGCAAACGCTCGCCGACGTGTGGGCTCGACCCCATGACCCAGCTGAGGCCCAGGGGGTCTTCAACACTTAGCCTCATTGCTGCTCAAATGACCAGTTCAGTCCTGGCGTTTTATCAGTCAGTTTGACTTGTGTGTTCAAGCCCTCCTAAATTTGTGTCCTTTTTGTAGGTTTTATAGGTTGGTTGGCCTAACTTTTTCCCTGCAATACCAACTCCTGGCAACTAAATATAACCATAAATACTTTAAGTTTTTATGGTTACATTAAGGCAACTCTAAGCTTTTGGTTAATGAATAGTTGGACATTTAGGTTCAGATTCAAGGTGAGGAAAGGATTGTGGTCTTGGTCAAACGGCGACTTGAATCGTCAGCCTTAAGCGGTGAAGACTACCTTCATCATTTCAACAGTAGAACCAAAAGTGTTGAAAAATTCAACAGCAAAGAAAATAACACCGGTGGAAGTTTCTTGGGTGAACGCCATGAAACATCTCTGTGAAATCAAAGTGCCTACTACACTATTTTACAAGTAATAAGTTTGGACGTTTTAGAAAATATGGCCATTTAGTTTGCCTGCCAAGCATGAGATGAAAAGATCAATAGTGCTCTCATGTTTGTAGAGTAAGTAAGAAGCTAATTTTAGCCTAGCACAAAGACTAGAAAAGGGGGGAAATGAAGTGAACAAAATCAGCATTAATCTCACTTATACCATCTGCACAAACACCCAAGTGTAAAACTGGTACCGAACTTCATCGTGGGCGGCACCAGAAGGTCCCAGGAAATGTAAATTTTCATTCACTGAGTTTGACAGATGACAGTATTTTCTCAACAGTATTGACAACACATTAATGCAACTTCCCTTATTTGTCACTTGAAGCCCCTGAAAAGATTTTTTTTTTAATCAGTGTCTAGAGTCTTACGTGCACACAACGATATGCCAATGTTGGAATGATTTTTCTACACATTAAAGATTTCTTGTACTTGTCAGTCAAGTCTGATCAAAAAACAAACCCTGGACCATCTTGATGGAGCCAACAGTCTGAGTTTTTGAGTGTTAAGTAATACTTTTCATAGTCGTTAATATCTAATGCTACAGAGAAATACTTTAAGCTACATTTAAACTCGCGTTTGGAAAAGTCTTTAAGTCTCCTTCATGGCACCATCATTTTTTCCCCCAGATGCCTCCTTCATCAACTCAACAGTCATGTTTGCGTAAAAACGTCATTAGCGGCACAGAGTTCCCTCCAGTGCACCGCAAAAGAAACGACACACCCGTGTATTCCTTCCTCCTTCGGCTGCCTCATCATTCCAATGCTGGCAGCTGTGCGGGATTTAATCAATCTGCACAATGCTTCATCTCCGTCAATGAGCTGACATTTATCATCCGCTGTATACTTCGTGGGAGACGGGGCTGCACCGATGCACTTCGCTGTGGTACAATTAGACAGCCTCCTAAACCAAACTCGTCTGATGATGTACCACCTACTGCAACACCAGTCAATCTCACCCAGCGTGTAACCCCGGCTTTCTTTCTCAAGGCGTCAGTGTGCGCTCTCTTTTTTTAATTTTTTTTCCATCTTCCAGATACCTCAAGTCCCTTTGCTGTTGGTATCACGATGTATGAGACATGAGACAACAGAACATTGTCAGCCAGCAGTTCAGTAGCAGCATATTAAACGACCCAATACTGTCTGATGTATACGGCGTCCACGCGACAACCTAAATATAAATGTATACTCTCCAAAAGTTTGGTGTCGCCACTTCTGATAAGACATTGAGAGATTCACTGAGTCTTTAGTCACGTGCTGTGTTTTTTTTTCTCTCTCACTGCACAAGCACTTAATCACAGTGCCGCCAACGAATATCTGCCTGTTTTTTTTTTCTTATTCTATTTTATTTGAGCATGGACCCTAAGCACAGCATGACATTCAAAAGCTGCATACTCCAGCCAGAGCCCTGCGCTTCGGCTTGACAGCAGCTGATACGAGTCGGTAACCTCGATGGCGGAGCAGACGTCCCTGCGCCAGTTTTAAAAAAACAAAATAGAATATTGTCAATCTCCTGCTCCTCAAGTCCTGCTCTCAAACTAAACCAAAGATGTTTCAAACCAGCAGGAGAAGTTCAAATGGGAAGCCGATCATGCGGAAACTTGTCTCCGGCAAAATTAGTGTTTTCCCGCGGTACGGCGCCCTTGGTGTGCGCTCCTCCTGTGCACTACGCGTCTGTTTTTCTCGCTGTTTCTGGACACCCAAAAGAAGTTAAAACTCTTCAGCACAGGTCACGGGACTGCACCGCTCAGCCACGCCACGCTTGGCCAAGGCAATTTGCACACAGCGCACACCATCGGGGCATGGACAGACAAAATGTTCTGCTCCATCCGTGAGAGGGCAGGGAGCACAGCTGATCACACGGTTTGTCTGTTTTATCTGTTACTGCGGTTAAAATGTTGACTTTATAGTGCCAAAACATCTAAAAAAAATACTTTTATAAAAGAAAATGTTGTGAATTATGATATCAACCGTCTCAAACTCCAATAAGCTCGCTGGCAGGGGCGCAATGAGGATGTTTGAGGGGCATGGGTGAAAAAAACTTGAAAAGGGCACCAGCTGCATGCCGTGGGGCACCAGCCTGCATAAAGTCATTATACGTTTAAGACCACCCTGTAGGGCACTTCAGGTTTCTGTTTACATTCAGTGTCTATCATCAAAACTCATTGTATGTACCCCTGAAGTCTATTCGATTCCTTTCCTTTGGTGAAATGTCTTCAAGAGACTGAAGTCCAGCAGCACTTAGTATTTCCCTCCTCATGTGACATTTGCAAAGCCTGCTTTGTTTACATCCATATTGACTTGCCAGCCTCCCTTTTCACTGCCTTTGTTGGCACTGCTCAGTAGATCTGTGGATCTATAGAGTGTGAAGCTATTTTCAAAAATGTGCATCAGGTAACCCCCATGTGTCTACATTTGCACCCTCATGCACATGCATGAGCCAACAAAAGAAAAAGACCCCAATCTTAAAAACACTGCTGTAGTGCTACCAGTGGTCATAAACTCCACAGAGTGCCTTTATTTAAATGCAGTTTGAAGCCCAGCAAGGCCCTTGAGCTTGAAAGTTGAAAGAAACCTAAACCTTGTTTTTTATAACCAACTATACAAGACATAAAAAAAGCAGAAAACACAGAAGACAGAAGACTAAATCTCTCCCTTTGCTCTCCCTTGGCTGAGAAAAAATGACTGCACCACAGCACAGTACATGCATATACATAAACCTGTTTCTACCTATTAATATGTACATATATGCACACATTAGGGGTGTAACGGTGCACAGAAGCCGAAGTTTAATATGTAACTCTGTTTTGGGGTCACGGTTCCGTACAAGTTTGGTGCACAGGGGAAAAAAGTAACAAAAAATCCCAAATGCACAGGGCTAGGGTTATTTTCAGTTCTTTTCAACACACCAGTTCTCGAGTTATAGTTCGTTCCACCTACTGTGGCGTCTACCTGAGATCCATTTGGCAGTAAACAGTGAATAAACACGATATTTTCACGCAGGGTTGACGCAGAACGTGGCAGCATCGTGTAAACGTGTTTTTCTTCGGGCCCCCGTCTGCTTTCACATGAAAAAGCTGCTTCAAAACAGCAGAAGCAAGTTGTTCGATTTGTGACTGACACATCTGGGTGACGCCGTCTGATATGTGCTCGCATGTTTGACGCGCTTCTACCCACATACAACTGTCGAACAATGGAGACAAAACCTGTCCACATTCGATCTTCACAGCTGATTTGAAGGAAACAGGCGGTTCATTGAGGGAGTATTGTGTCTTACTTCTTATGCTTTTGTTGTTTAATGGGGGTTGAAGGACAGCATTTCTGTGCATTGTCCAGCTCCTATTGGATTGGGAAGTGGACCACAAAGGTTGAACTCTTACTCATTGAGACATGCTCTTGCGATGTGTATGGAACCATGACGTCTGTAGTGAGATGGTTACATGTACCTTTACCCCATCTTTCTTCAGAATCACTTTTTTTTCCTACATTTAATAGAGTTGCTTTAATTGTCCACCTTAATGCAGACACACAGACTTGACACTCCTTTCTGTTTCTCTCTCTCTCACAGCAGCGTTTTGCTTTCTTCTTCAGAAATATGTTTTATAAAGTCGTTTGGGTTTTTTTTCACCGGCTTTTCTGTTGTCATAACAGCAGGTGTGCTGCGTGGGCAGGAAGCTCGCTGTTAATAATGAAGCCGATCAAAACCAACGCGCACCGAACGACATCGCAACAACCGGGTTCACTGACAAGTTTGTGCAAAACAACTACACGTAGTAGGCCTTTATTAAATAGAAGGGTCTCATTTTCAGGAGAGATGTGACACTAGGGAGTGTCTTTCTCTCTCTCTCTCTCTGTAAAGCATGTGTGATTGACAGTAGATAGGATGGGAAGACCGACGGCAGATTGTCCAATATCAAAAAGCGTCTGCAAATTAGCCAGCTATTAATATACCTGGGTCTGTCTGGCGGTGTTTCCCACACATAGACTTCGGTCTATGTGTGGGAAACACCGCCAGACATTTCACGTACTTAACATTGTTAAGTGGTGTTTCCTGGTTGCCCCTTGCCCTGAATAAATTATGTCCAACCATGGGGGTTAGGGTTACATGCTGACACTCGTCAAATGACCTGACCTAAAACCTAAAAGCGTTGGTTAGGAAAAAAAATCAACTTTCTTACAAAGTGGACCTTGAAATTATCTTGAAAGATAGCGTTGAGAGAAGTTCTGTTCTAAACGATACCTCTCAACACAGCTCTAAAAAAGACAAGCTTGCATACACACAACCTATATCTCATCCATAGTCTTCATCCATGAGGGCTCGGTTTATTTATACAAGCATGCAACGCAACGCATATTCGTGTACTTAAGAGTTCATGCACACGCATTACACAAACACACATTAAAAATCTTTTATTTATATCCTCATTAAGACTATAATTCACAGAGGACATAACACATGCGGCGCACACACATTGCCTCTGATTTTCTCACACGTAGACACATAATTGAGGCGTGGAGTCGGTATTATAGACTTTGACTTATGTTCGGTACGTGCTGCAGTATCTGGATGTCAAGGATAATTTATCTCCGTAATCCTGAACCCTGGTCCCCGTAATCCTTTAATACAGTAAAGTGTGGAGTACACAAGCTATGGACTCACAAGAAATGTTCAGACTGAAAGAAAGACAGACAGAAAGCAAATATAGGGCCCTCATGTAGCCCTAAAGGAGGTTTTCGCAGTGGGCCTACATCTTTCTCCACCTCATTAGCGTCTCTGATATTTACAGTATATAATGGTGTGGCATATTTTTAGTACCCCCGTATAGAGCTTGTCGGGAGGCAGCACTGTCTGGCATAGGAAATTAACCCAGCTAATTAAATTATTTGCTTCTCAATAGCAACGTGTGGCTGTGGACAGAGCAAACAGAGGAGTGCATAAATGGCTGACTGCAACAAAGCTGATTGTCCAAGCCAAAGAAAAAACATTTGAGGTAGCCTGCCAAGCTTCATGCGTGTGAGACATTGATTAATGTGGGCACGGATTCGAAGCGTTGCTGAGTGGCCGATGCATCGGTGATGAGTGTAGCGTTTAAAACGGGAGGGTTGAGACGGAGAGGCAGTGTGTGTGGGTGAGGGAGCTTGAAGAAAAAAACAGACATGTGTTTATGTGATTTAATACATTTTCCTTCTTTGTGTTTGGTTAATGCAAATCTGTCGTCTTACATCCCCCACCACAGTCAGCTGTGAGGAAAAGGGAGGGGGGTTCCTACAGCATGAGACTTATCCGCATTAAGCTGGTTACATTTTAAAATGCGTTATTCCCTCTCCGTTAAGGTCTTTCGCCCACAGTTAACTGGGAAGCTTCTCCAGGATAGATAAATCTGAAAGCGCTGGCTTGGGGTTCCGTCGTCTGACAACAGTCACAGAGCATGGCTGCATTAAAACGCAGTACAGGTGACAGCAGAGACGGAGAGGATTTAAAGATTTAAAGCCTGAATTGAAATCAAATTCAGTCATCCCAGTCAAAAATAATGCAAATGTGTTAATAGTTCTGTGTTTGATTGATTGGCAACAGCCGGCTGTCTTAGCTCTGGTTTATGTGATATCGCCATGTTGGTGTTGTTCCAGGCCCATCAAGGCAACACTAGGTTCATCGCCCAGGAGACTGGGTTTGTTTGGTTTCAGTTTACTATCACAGTTCGGTTCAGATAGGTAACAGAAATACTTGGTCAGGTTTTGTAAATTATGGTTTTGGTTCAAACTGACACTTTCACGATGTTAAGTGATTTGATTAGCTGTCATAAATTACACCAACACGGATGGAGATTCGACAGTATTCTAATTAATTATTTCAAAACGAGAGGACGTCTTCATAAATCAAACAAAAAATATGAAAAAATATAATATTGTAATGATTAGCTTGATTAGCGTTGACGTAGACGGTGTGACTGTTCAAATAGGTAGCCTACAGTGGTTCATTAGCCATTGCTAGCAACCAGCTTTTTAGCTCAAGCTAAACACAAAACTGTTAATATCAACGTCAGCAACAATTTTGCCAATTTACTCAAAAGTTTTACCATTTCATATTTAACATTGACCTACAACTCAGCTTAAACAGACTGGCTAAATATGAGTGCCTGTCTAAGATTCCTGATTCAGTGAATTGTACAATATCACAATACAAGAGTCAAAATGCAGCATCAGTCACACTCATTTCTTCATAAAACAATGTCAGACCTTTAACATCACATCCTGTTTTTGGCCATTGCACACACACACACACACACAAAACAAGTTCCACCACCATGGTATCACCACAACGACGTCACTAAAAAGCAGAATCATTTTCGCCCTCACGTGGCCTCCTCCGTCCCACAATACCTCCCTGTTTAGCCCTGATGAACAGCTGCTGAGTCCCTTCATCTCCACAGCCGCACTGACAGGAAATGAGTCACTGGTCACATTTAACCTTACGACCTCACTGACTCTCAAAAGGTCAGAGAGTAGCGCAGTCTCTTATAGTGTTTGTATTGTTCGTCACTACCTCGAGGAAGAGGCCAGACCTTTGACTGACCTCCTGGACTTTTAAAAGGTTATGCCGCTGCTCTGGAATGAGAAGAGAAAGTTGTTGAAGTCATTTGAAAAGTGAGTGTTGCATTGAAAGTTTTGAAATGCCACCGTGTGAGTTCGCTAATTAAAGCCAATAAAGTGTGATGAAGCTTTCATTCGTCTCTTGGGTGTTGTCCGCTGACGACAAAGCATGGTGACAGGATTGTTCTTTTGCTTTCAGAGGAGAGAAAGGGAGCTGCTCTGAGCAGAAAATGTGACATTTCATGCCCGCAACGGCAGCACTTAAAGATCTGCGGCCACGGGTTGTTATCTTAATCTGCAGTGAACATCACAATTTTTGACTTTGACCATTATAATACAAAGAATTATCTTTTTACATCCATCTCACCTGAGTGCCTGAGTGTTACCTGAGTGACTTAAAGTAGCTTTCATTGTGGATTGTAGAACACCACTTATGCCGGAACCGGAGCTCATTCAGAGATAATCAGTTGACTAAAACCTTAATGTCCTGAATTTACCCCTCTTGGGAGATTACGTCTGAGTGTTATTGTTGAAGGAGGCAAGTGAGAACGAGTTCACTTTTGAGTGACAGGGACTTGGGGATCTAACAACAATAGCTGATGAATCCAAAAAACTTTCAAAAATGACCATGTGCACAGTTGCAGGACCCTAAAAAAGATCCCCGAAGAAGCAAAATGGAACTCAGCCATGATGAATAATACAAGACCTATACAATGCTTTTTCCAAGACAATGAGTGTCGGAGGAGTCAGAATGACATCAAACTGTCTTTAGAAACTTCCACATTCCACAGGGTTTTATTGTAGCCTTAGTGTTGCTGTGCTCATACGTTAACTTCAATCCCACGGCTCAATCCCAATTCCCCTACCCCTTATCCCATCTTCAAATGTGCCCTTGCCCTCATCAGCAGCCCTTCGTGGCTCTTATGTAAACAGGCGCGACCAGACATTTCCAATATGCCATCTTTAGCCGTGGTGATTTCAATCCTGGTATTATCGCAATGCCATTTGCTATTCATCTGATGGAGGAAGAATCATGGACATTTGCAATCCATTCCCCAATCGCAATTTCACACCATCGAGTCAAATGAAAAAGAACACCGCTTCATTACCTGGCCGCTACAGACCCTGCCAGTCTGCACTGATATTAGGGGAGCGGCACCAAGTGCAGCGACTTTGCTTCTGGACCTAAATTAAATTTCAGGCATCATATTGTGAGAAACGTAACGCTGAAATGTGCCAGACTGCTGGACTGTCGTGCACAAATCAGCAATACCACTGTAATGTCTGTTAGCTAGTTAGTTAGTTAGCCTGTTAAAAAGAAAAGGGCTGTAATACATTGAAACACCAGAGAGTTCTCATAACCCTCGGTTTGCAGCGGGCCTCTGAAAAACAATAATCGGAGGGCCGTGCAGCCCTAACACTTCCCCATACGCCTCTTGTCCAACAAGAACTGGGACGTGTATTGGGATCGAGCCAAATGTGTTTAAGGAGCCCAGTCCCAAGAAATATTTTGCTGCCAAGGAAGAAAATACATTTCAGAATGCAAACAAGCCAAAAGCATATCCCTATACCCTTACTGCAGGAGCGGACCGTGAACTAAAACATCAGCAAAGCAGCCAAGAACTTACTGGAGTCATGAAATACCAAGATGCGGCGCTGCAGAAATGCTAACAGCGAGGGAAAAAAGAGCAAGTGCGCCAGTATGTGACTGACGGGCGGAAGGAATCTGCTGAAAACATACCTGGACAAGCTGCAACAATGAGGGACTTAAATTATGTTGCAGTGGAAGCATCTCACATTTTGCTTTACAAGAGGAAACACTTCAAGACTGAGGATTTATCCTCTGCGCTGATAGTACCTCTGGGAAGCTGCTCGGACAGACAGTGTTTCTACAAAGCACAAAATCTATTTTTCCGACACCAAGTGATGGAAAAGCTTGTCATCTCATAATCGTGCAAATGGTGCGACAGGAAGTTTCTGCCTTTATGTGGGACTGGCAGGATGATGTTAGGTCATAGTGTCACCATGTAAGTGGTAAGATACAGATAGAGATCAGATGAAAATCAAACGATAAAAGGCCTCAAAATTAATTAAATCTGCCGATGTAGAAGCGGCTTTGACTACACAGAGAGCAGAGTCTCCACTATGTGACGTACGAGCAGACACACATCACACAGACGTAAACGTCTCAACCAAAGCCATCTCCTGCTTCTTATGTTGCTCAACACTAAAGGATTTCTCCTGAGCAAATCTTATCAGAACACCCATGGGCGCCGGCGCATGAGATGCTATCATTATTCAAAGCAGTCGTAGCAGCCTCCCAATTTGCGCGACCGGCCTGCTCAGAGAGAGACGGTTTACTTAAAAGTGTTTTACGCCGAGATGGTGTTGGATCCAAGGACCGAAAGCTTTAAGTGTGTTTGACAGCGACGCTCCTGGAACCATTCCAGTGGCGTAACCCTGAGCGCAAACACAATTCGCCGAAGAAATGAAGGATTTGGTCTCATTTGCGCAAACAGATAAGATCAAAGAGGGAGAGCATGAGGAGGAGATGGAAAGAGAGGGAAATTGGGGGTGACATGCAGCCTGAATGACGCGTTTAATCGAACAGAAAATTGAGGCTGGATTGCCAGGCGCGCAAAAGGAGCGAGGATTAATTCATGCCGAGGAATCACTCGTCTACCCTGATCCGTTTCCCTCACCTTTCATCTCGCTTCCTTAAACCGAACATGACCTCTCTCTCCTCCTTTGACATGCGTGTGTGTGCTCAAGGTGTACAGCTCGCACTTAGTTTTCTAATTGTGTGAAATCCTCGGAGTGGAGCTCGATTTTGCAATCTGTAAAAAAAATAAAAAAATGTCCCAGGTATTCATTAACTGTCGTATCTGGTGAATTAACATAATTTAATACTGGCCTGGAATTGCTTCATTAGACTTTAGAAAAATGTTTAAGGGACATTCACTGTTTGAATTAAGATAGGCATGTAATCATTTGGATTAGTCGTTTGTTTTAATGAGTACACAGAGTTGAATGTGGTCAGAGTAACAACGTGAATGTCAAATTTAGGGATTGTGATAATATAACTAGAGAGCTGAAGCTACACAAGCTTGTTGCACACAGCACCATAAGCATCACATGTTTTTTTTCTTTTTGAGAGCCTTGCGCGTCAAACGCTGCACTCAGGTCAACAGACGAGGCCACTGGCGCGAGTAAGGAGATCGTTGCCCAGTTTGTTGTTGTTTGTGGTGAACATGACCTTAAAAAAGGGGCAAACCAGCGTGCTCAAAAAGTGATTTAGTACCAACAAAAAAAATGAATCAGCCTCGGCCAAGTTCAGACCAGAGATCTGCGATGGAACGGAACCGTCCTCGAAATGTTGCGGGGAAAAGTTGCAGCGGTTTGAACTCAATGAAACATTGAAAACAAATCCAAGCCAAGATTTGGAATAGAAGTACATAGAATCATTTGTATGGATGAGATCTACCATCCCATCTCATCGTATTACAGTGAATTGGCAGGTTTTCAAAAGTAGCTGTAAGTTTCATCTGATCTCTCTGCAGGCCTTGAGAGAGAAAAGTATGAACTTTCAGAAGTTGAAACTGAAGTTTCCGGCCTTGAGCGTCATCACTACACCACAGCTGCAGTATTGACCTATTATCAGGTATCTAGTGTGCATAGCTCGGAGGAAACATTCAAATCTAATCACAGAGAAACAATTCCAACGATAAAAATGTTGTCCCTGCTACTTCCCTGCATCGTCCAATACCCCTTTTTGCAACTTAAAAGAGCTTTAACTGCACAACTAACTGATATCCATAAACATTGTGCACATCTATAAGATAACATCCAAGAGGGGTTAGTGTTATACAGCTGTGAATAAAGAGGTAACACATCATATCCGGAAGGAAGAAATGTTATCGGAACATCTCTACTGGTAAACCTCTTTGCAGAGGTCTGACATTGATGTGATTCCTTGAACAACGCTGTACTATACTTATCTGAACTTATGTAGATTCTATGGAGTTCACTGTGCATACGCTGTCTTTTGTTTTCTTCACATTGTTCTCCTATCTTTGTGTCATCGGACGCACTTTCTGAGTTGGAGCGGTAGAAACTTGATCCTCAGTGATCAATTTCTTACAGCAGGAAACACAACTTTCAGAAGCGTGGGAGCGTAACAATCTGGCTGAATCCGGTTTACATCGCTCTCTTTGTTTAAGAAACGAATATTGTTCTGTGAAAATCAGGAAAAAAACAAGAACAATGAGCCTCGTGTTACTGAGGGGACCCACATTCCACGCCGTCACTTTGTCTGGCCTGCTTGATTTAATTAGCTCTATTCGTGTACACATTAATATTTCCAGCAAATCCACAATAGGTTTAGCACGTAGCACTGCCTCTGCACAACAGAACTGTGACAAAGCCTCTGAAACAAGAAGGCGTCGGAAGGAAAACACTATAAGCTCTTACATCCTTTTATGAGTCGACCCAAAACAACACATGATCAGTGGAATGTAACTAAGGACATTTACTTAGGAGTCAGTTCAGCACAACATTCAGGCACTATGCAGCACTTACATTTTAGGGCATTTAGCAGCTGCCTTTATCCAAAGTGACTTACAGTACTTCATACATACATTCATACACTGATGGCGGCGGCTGCCATGCACGGTGCCGACCAGCACATCAGGAGCAGTTTGGGGCTCAGTATCTTTCTCAAGGAAACTTTGACTTTGTCCAATGACAAGACGATGGCAACTTACTACCTCTTCTCAACTACATCTCAGGGGCAAATATTGTCCTTTTCTACTCCATTACATTTGCCTGACTGCTTCTCTATGCACCTCCTGTCAGGTGAACACCACAAATCTCCAAATTTGGTGATTCTGAATTTGAATTGTTTCGATACTGAGGATGACTAAATGTTCGCCCCTGGGTTGAGAAAGTTCTCCTACTTCTTCACTTAATGAACTATTTAAGAACCTCTGATTACTAATCTTAGATTCAGCTATGCCTCAACACAAGCGTGAGCACAGCTCACAAAAAGATGACTTTTTAGAGATAGAGGGCAGCATCACCAGAGCAACTGCTTACTGCTGAGAACTCGACTCAGCTCGACTGTAATCTTCTTCTCCTACAAACATATTAAAGCAGCAGCAATATATTATTCCAAAAACATTAGATATGATAGTCGGACAATGACAGGAAACATTTGCCTGCAGAATGAGCAATGAGCGTGATGCTTTAATAATACTGCTGATGTATCATCGTATAATATAATAATTTTATACTTTTACTTAAACTGGCAATAGACAAGTTTGCAGCTTAATCATTACGAAGTGTTAATTGTGCAGTGTAATGGATATACAATAATGAAACCATCTGCTGCTGATCCATTCCTATAATACACTAAATGATGAAATAAACTGAAGGTATCTGCGACTCTGAGTGAGACAGACATGATTCAGTTGTCCTTGGCATTTTTGCCACCAGCAATAATACTACTTGGAAACGCTAAAGGGGAGAAAGCTGTCTGTTGCCACTCTAAGTGAAGGATCTGGCTACTTCTTCCACCACTGCAAATACCCGTGACAGGAATGAACACTCAGACTTACAGTCTTTCTCTTAGCAGGGGGTTCTGCTGCAAAATAGGTCAGGACAAAGTCTCAACTTTGTGCCTGCACATCTTTAGCTTCTAATGCTACACATTTTCTCAACTTAAAAACACAAGTTTTACAGTTTGATTCCAAACAGGAGGACGTTAGCTTCTGTCTTGGCCAGAGAGGATACACAAACGCATGGACACGTATCTAGTTTGGCTTTGTTACACTCGTGTATGTATGAGGGTTCCATACAGCACCTAGATCCACTCATATCATTTAAAGGGACATAGGGCAGGATCTAGAAATAAGACTCAATGGCGACACGACGGCCGTTAGGGTAACTGCAGCCATCAGCCAAGCCGGCGCGGGAGCGCGCATGAACTCTTCACAGCAGTGCAGCTGATGCTGTCAGTTATTTATTTACTCGCTGTTCACGTCACTGTTTACTGCAAGACCTCCGCACACATGCCTCCCCGGAACTTCGTTGGTAGCCTACAACTGCGAACAGCATCATCTCAAGTGAAGAAGTAAGTAAACCCAGTGTTTATTTTAGTGCAACTTTAGTATATTTCTTTGACAACATTTGCGCATTAATTCAGCAAAATGATAGTTGTAGTGTAAATACGTTTACTTGACACTGGCCTAACGGTTACTAAAGTTCAAATTTCACCAGCCAC
>CAEMYA010000179.1:3845301-3867215 GCA_903131615.1 Diplodus sargus | reverse complement strand
TTTTTTTGACAGTTTATAAACTATAAAATGAATCAATCAGTCATGAAAATAATCGATGGCTGCAGCACTACTCCAGTCGCCGTTCAGACAGGGTTTGAGAGATGTTCTTTTGCTGTATTTCACTGCATTATCTGACAGGAATCTCAAAACTACATGAGAACAAAAGGTCATTTTTCTGTCAACGCCTCAATCGATCAGCTAATCAATATCACATGCAGATTGTTTTCTACCTCTGTGACCTTCGAGGTCACGGAAAACGTCAATCAAATCCCTCTCACAGAAACAAGGGACGACGCGCATGATTACATGCCAATATATTACCCAGCTAATGTAAGCATATAGCGAACAGCTCCATAGGCATGTATTTATGCACTGTCCTTGTACGTGGTTCATACAGCTCACACGAATGCCATAAAATAGAAGCCATGTGTCGCTGAAGTGATCCTCACAAAGACGACAATAGTCTCTCTAGTGTTGGCTGAGCAATGCTGGCAACTGGCATGTCCACATGCAGAAATTCCCACACATACAGGCTCTATATGTGTTTGACCCTATTTTTAGCGGGGCCCGGTTCTTAACGCTAACCCGACCGCAAGATTAAGCCTGTAGTCGTCCAGACTGCAGTTCACACAATCACGAGCACCACTTGAAATCCAGCAGACTGTTAGTGGCTCATTACTTTCAGTTGATAGGAAGTTGAGTATCAACACTGGGCTAAAAGTAAGTGGGCCTAATTGCCAGTGATAGTTGGATGAAGACGTAGCTTATCTCTGCCACCCACTCAATCCCCCCCCCACTCTTGTCTAATTCTCTTCATTTCACTTGGACCATGAGAGAAATGAGATCAGGAGCACATAACGGTCTTGAAGTTGACTCCGCGGATGATAAGCGATCGTCCTCATCCATTCCCTTTCCCTTTCTTTGGTTTTTTTTCATCATCCACTCCGCTGTGACTTGCTACGAAATGACAAATGCTAATGAGAGACAAGCTATGAGATCACCACTGAGGCAATGACGGGCACACACACACACCCACACACACACAACCATGCACGCACGCATTTCGTGGCGACACAAGAGAAGGCGCTGACATGCACACAGACACACATGGAACCGCATTTATTATAATTCTGCCAGTTTCTGCAAGCAATTTCAGGGTATCTTTGTTGCCGCTCTCGGGTTTTCTTGATCGTGCCATTAAAGCCGTCTACTGAACGTTCGGCTGGCAGCGCTATAGATTATTTTTGGTTCGAGCATGCGAGCCAGTGCAACACCAGAAACCACTGTAATTACAAGATCTGGTCGGTCCTTTGAATAGCAATGGAAACCAAATCCTTGATCTGGTCGAAGACAAGGGGGAGAGGCGGGGCTCCCGGGGTTAAAATAGAACTGTCCACATGGAGTTGATTTGAGGTTTTCTATATGGGGAGCCCTGGAGTGGGCCCGCTCAAGTAATGAAGTCAGTCGGAGCCAACGGAAAAAAGACTGTATCGCGTGCAGCTCCGTTGTGGCAAACAGCACTCACTTGACCACAATATCAAACCCACCACTACTGTAAAACCAAGCAGAAAAAGCTGGGGAAGAACTCTAATGCGTTGTGACTACAGACTGATGTTTTAGATCCACACTTTTGTTTCGAAATGAAAAGCAAGTAAGCTGATGGGATGCAGATAGATAACACAGGAGAGACTTTAAGCGCTATATCTGGGCTTGTCGCAGTTTCTTGAAGACGTTTCACCTCTCGGATGAGACCGCAACAAGTCCAGTTGCCTACAATACAGCACTATCTACCATGACCTGGATGACTGAGAACCTTCATCATCAACACGGGAGATAGTGAATATAAGCATCCTTGCATATTGATCTGAAATGCACATGTGATACATTAACACATGTCCCTACAGCAGCAACAGCAAAAGTGTTTTTTTTAGATATGTCCAACACAAGTTAGACAGTTTCACAAACACGTACCCTGTCATTCACAGAGCCCTCCTCGCTGTCTGAGTAAGCTTGCACAAGAGCCGACTGGTCGACTCAGCCCGGGTCCCTCTGACATGATGACTACATAGTATACAGGAATGAGTTTCTGGAGAACAGACTAGAAGTGATGATATTAATGAATTAGTAGGTAATGACTCGTTCAGTAATATCTGTGAATCGACATAGTGATGAACTCTGAAGCAGCCGCCGAGCGGCACAAACTGGGGACAACTCATTTATTACTAATTACTTTATCAATATTATTATACGTGATACTTAGTATCACGTATAATAATATTGTGGGTAAAAAAAAAGTAAGCACATAAGTATCTAGATTCCTATCTGGTGTGATTTAGAATTGATTCACAAACGTCAAAAATTGATTCTCTAAATGTTAAATAATCACGTGATGTTGACGTGAAGAAACAGGTGGAACCAAACTGCGAGGGGTTGTGCAGGACCCGGACATTTCACAGCGTGAGTTATCTTGAAGTTCATCTTCAGGAAAGGCAGCGGTTGCAAGCACTTCTATTATTCAATGACTGAATAATTACTTTTCCAAGACAAATGTGAAGTAGGCCACACGTTTGTTAATGCTTTTCACAATGTCACACAGAGACGGAGTGCAGCAGGCAGCTGACACCAATACTGAGCAGTCAGTAAGTATTCTCTCATATCTTCATGATTACGTGTAGCTGTGAACTCAACTCAATCAGTAGCTCTTTACCGTAAATTAATAATGAGGGTATTGTAAAGTTTTGGTCCCAGTTATTCTGAGGACATTTTTCAGTACATAAACATTTGAAGCTAATGTATGACTTGAATGAAAAGTTATCCAGAGCCCAGGCAAACTTACAATAAAGAACTGTGTTCCACTGGCCCAGTAAGCCTGACTGATGGGACAGTTGAAGCACCGAGCCCCGCCACATTAAAAGCCTCAGCATCTCAGTCCTACCACATGTATGCACTGTGTTGAGATCTTTAGTTGAACTGAGTTTTCCTCAAGTAAAAATGTCCTGTAATTGTTGAATACTCCCAGAATCAAACATTTTCTGCTGGAATGGACACAGCTGAGCAGCATGATGTGGTTACACTCTAAGCCATGTTTTTCAATTTTGAAAAAAATAAAAAAATAAAAAAAGGCTTAATATGCCCAGAGTATGCAACGGATTATTTAATGTTCTTATGAAGTCTGACTATAAGTACATCCAAGCCAAAGCCAGAGTTTATCTTTGTGAAACTGGCCCAAGATCAGCCACAGCCAGTATCTGATCACAGACAGGGATTTGAAGACACGCAGTGTCTATAAATCTGTGTCTTCCAACCAGAATGTTCCATTTAACCAGCAGGCTTCCTTCACTGCATTATCAACTCTCAGTAATGAATTCACCCAATCTATCCGGTGTTGTTATTGACTGGAGCATCAAGCAGAAATGTTGCAGCTGCCACACATCAGTCCCACACTGTCATGCTGCAGTGGGAGCCAACAAAGTGTCAGCCCTCAAGATCCTCGTTGAATTGGCCCCTAAGGATATTATAAACTCTGAAAATCTCCTCAGAAACCTACAGCTCCCTGGAGAACTTTTACACTTGGCAAAGCCGCGATGACAGATCGGATGGGAGCGGATTTAAGGACCCGCTGGTTTCAGCAACATCTTCCTTTCTCTCCCTGAGAAGCAGAGAATGTGCTTCCCAACTGTCTCTTGTGATCTCTGTCAATCATAACACAATGATATACTCTGCCCTACTGTGTAGTCATCTCCCACATGACGTCCCTAAATAAAAGTGTCCTCGCCCTGGATGTGAGCCCCGCGATACAGCGCTACAGCGCTACAGGCAGAAACGGTCGCACGGTTTGATGGAAGTGGGACACCGACGCTAAAAGTATCCTTAGAGTCCAGCGTGACACCGCAATGAGGAGAAATACGAAGATAACTGGCATTTTGTGAATTTGTATCCATCCCCAGACAGGCCACAGGTGTTGAGGATGATTATTTAAAAGAGATACTTCACCCTAGAATCAAAAATACACGTTTTCCTTTTAACTGTAGAGCTGTTCATCCATCTGTGTTAGTGTGAGTTGCTGAGTCTCGGAGCTCTCAGCCACAAAGAGGTCTGCGTTCTCTTGAATATAATGGAACCAGGTGACGCTCGGCTTGTGGTGCTCGATGTGAGATGATCCGCGGACTTTGTTGTGAGCAGCTTCTCGTTGAAAATGTTTTCTGTCTACCGGAGATGGGGACTTTTAGACTCGAGCCGCACTTGAGAGACTTGATAGTCGACTTCGACTCTGACTGGACTTTGAAGTCTGGTGAGCTGGCCGTCAGTCCCTCTCTCCCTCCTGCCTGTTTCACAAGCGCGCGGCCACAGATGCTGATGTCTTCACCTTTGGCTATAAAGAATCCTTACAAGGCCCTAATAAAAGAGTCCCAAAAAAACGCAATGTCTGTGTAATCAAAAGAAAGAATGCTAAATTGACTGACTTCTGAATCACATCTACGGACCGATAGCATAATGAGCTATCTAACATTGGTGCCGACTGAATATTTTGAAAAGATGAGTGTTTGTTCGCCATGAATTAATAGCCCACGTTCTGCTGCCACCATCTGCTGTCTAAGTAGGACCTCAGTACTTCCAGTTGTGTGTTCATGTTACAAAGCAAAATAGAGTAATTAACTATAAAGAAGAGCTTTGATTGCGTGTGTTTTCATGTTGAGATGCAATACGCCTGTTTAAAGTAATCATATACCAAACAAATTATCAATGCTGATACTGTATGCTAACAGATAACAGAGTGATAATGACACAGCACATTCCTTAGATATGGTTATGTGATGTTCCAAGCAGACCGGATGGCATACAGCAAATGACCGAACACTCATTAGAGCCATAAAGAGACTAAACAACAGAAGTAAATGGCGTCGAATTTGTGCAATTGACGGTGCAGCTTAGTTAGCGAGCCTCTCGTCCACAAGTAGATGCATGCTTCCATACTACACTTCCCACATGAGAACCACAAGCCATCTAGCTCCATTATGTTCGAGAGAAAGGCCATATCTCGGACACTAACACCAGAACAATTAAGATGGATGAATAGCACTATAAGTAAGAGGAAGTGGGTTAAACCATACCTTTAAAAGTATCTTACAGGTGTAACATTTTAAAAGTGAGATGTACCAAAATCTTGTTATTACAATCCATTGCAAGTGAAGTGAACAGTGTGCAGGAGTGTTTTTTCCTGATAACGTTTTTGAAGTCTGATGAACGAAAACGAGAACGAAACGAAACGAAGGAAAAGCGGACATGAAAACGAAACGAAGGAAAAGCGGACATGAAAACGAAACGAACGAAGGAAAAGCGGACATGAAAACGAAACGAAGGAAAAGCGGACATGAAAACGAAACGAAGGAAAAGCGGACATGAAAACGAAACCAAGGAAAAGCGGACATGAAAACGAAACCAAGGAAAAGCGGACATGAAAACGAAACGTTTTTGAAGTTGGAATCTTTACGCCAACACAATAAAAAAACAAAACAAAACAAAAGTTTCAGGAAGTTTCACATCTGCCACTCCTTCAGTTATGTATTCCATCTCGTTTCATTTCATATGCTTTTTCCTCTCTTGACCCTTTGCTGATAACTTTTTTCAGCGCAGCAAGTTCTCCATCATACTTTCACCGCGACTGTCACCGCATACAGCTTTCTCTTTGAGCCCCCTCTACTCCTGCGCCTCCGGGCGCAATCAGAAGAACCGCGATGTGCTGGTAGAAGAAAGCCCCCCACGGAGTGGAAGAGGGAAACTGAAAGAGGGAGGCTGAGAAAGTGTGGGGACGGAATATAAGACTGGTGAAATGCTCACTCATGAGAGGCAAAGAGAGAGCTAATGAGGGGTGGTCACAGTGGTGCCGGGCAGGCTCAGTAATACGAAGCCTAGCAGGAAGTGAGAGTGGTAGAAGAAGGTGGAGGAGGGTGGTGTCCGCCCGGGTTTTTTCTTTTCTTTTCTTTTCGATTCAGCGGACGTGAGGCCATATGGTACTCTCATTGAGGAAATTATAAAGACAAAATGAGAATGAGAAGCAGACTGGCAGGGTGTGGTTATCCCATCAGACAAACGCTGCACACTCGTCTGGCTTCTTTCAACACATCAAAAATGAAAGAACATTTAATTTTGCTCAATGAAAGCAGACTCAAAAGGTCAGTTTCTGTTAGATTAAATATTAATTAAAGTGCTCTTATCGGCGGCTGATCTAGTCACCTCAATCTTACCACAGCTGCTGAAGCAAGCTCAGCGCTGCTTCCGAGGGCGAATAGTCCCTCAAGGAGCTCGGTCGTTCTGTAGCGCAGGAAACAGCCATCAGGAGTAAAATGATATGATGAGCGGAAAACATACTGCAGATTACATTACAGCTGTTATGTAGCACTTCTCTGAAACGCTGAAACTGCAAATTGGACCTCTGCACCGATATACTGGGCGAGATAACAGCAAAAGTGGAAACTGGATGCCTCAGAGCTGTGCTTAAGTTTGTGGCTGAGCTAATCACAGCGTACGGCGGCTACAAAGAGAGACGGATACATTCAGCAATCCAGCTCGACTGAGAGCCAAGTGACGCAGCTCGCCGCCTCTGAAGTGAAATGGGACTGGGGAGCGGCAGAGTCGGAGATCAGGACACGGCTCTGTGGGTAGATGGTTGTTTTTGTGGAAGAGGTCCCAAATGCATCACCATTACGAACACAACGGGGCACACAAGATGGGAGAAATCCTCTCAAACCCGAAAACAACCAATAATCCACCTGCTACGAACAGCTGAGAGCAATTTCAATCATTGCAGGGGAAGTCATATTTAAAAGTCAATCAAATGGTCACTGTGTGGACGGGTGCCCGTCTGTCTGTCAGTTCTCGCACTCAGGAGTACCATCCAGTTCACTCACTGCACTAGACCTGCAATGATCACATCTACTGAAGGCACCATGTGGAGTTATGGACCACTAGACGTACTACAGAGCAATGCTTTTACTAGTGGGTCTACATTTTGTTTTGTTACGAGGACGCAAAGGCATCCGTGGGAGAACACAGGTGACACAATGCACAATCCTGCTGCCGGTTTCATGCTGTGCTGCTTTGAGTGACATTTGACAATTCTCTATCTACAAAATTAGAAAATTCATCTTTGTAAATGTTTTATGAGGATATAAAATGCATTCCACGTGTTTTCTAGACCAAAATGAAATGCCCCATATGTCTTGGTGGTCAACTTGGTCTAACCGGTCAACCCATAGTATACCTTATAAACATATGCAATTATTAATATGATTTACTTTAACCCTAACCCTACTTTAAATACTTGAAAATATTAAAGTAAATTTCATATCTGAGAATTTTACTGTGATTTTCACTTGGGCGAAACCAGGGTGACAATTTACGTAAGCATGACCTTAAGGTACCTTTGACAACTCTCATTGTAAGTTTTTGTTTGCAAGTAAACTCCACAGGGTACCTTTTCACGACCAGTCAATCAACAAGAAATTAAATGTCAACTATTTTGATAAAAGATGAATCATTTCAGTCATTTTTGAAGCAAAAAACGTCAAACATTTGTTGATTTAAGCGTCTTAAATGTAAGGATCTGCTACTGTTCTTTTGTCAGTGATGATCAGAAATAGAGTCTTTGGGTTTTGGACTGTTTTTTGGACAAAACAAGCAATTTAAAGACGTCTCTTTGAGCTGAATTTCTAAACATTTTCTAGATTCAACGGTGAATCAATTAATCATGAAAATAATTGGCAGACTGATCAATAATTAAAGCAGTCATTAGTGGGAGCCCTGGACAGTTAAAAATCTTTGATCCAAACACACTCACGCTACACATTTCAGCCAAACCCATAGAGTAGTTTATCGACGGAAAAGTAATCACTGCTTGGATCTGTTAATCATCTTGAATCAGTCTTTTTGCGAATATGCCAAACATCTGAAATGGAACTTTATGGAGTTTCGGGCTGTTTGTTTTTTGTTTTTTTCAGAAATTTTATAAACAAAACAACAAATCAATGAAGAAATCAATCAAGGAAATACGTGTCTGTGGCAGCCCTGCTTCCATAACCTTCCAACCGGCTTTGAGCCAGTTCTTCAGCTCGATTTTTTGGTTTGTAGGCTGATAAAATACGGTGGGCAGCTGCTCCCTGGCACAGGAGCTCAAATAACCCAGCAGTACGGCATGAAATGACAGGGAGCTGCAGTAAACACACGGCTGATGAGCAGAGTTGAATACCTCACGAGCAATAAACACAGATAGTTTTCTCGATAGACTGTGAACCAAACCGGGAACAAAACAGCAGGGATTACTGCTCTTACACCGATTATGTGCTGAGAAATAGAATTCCAGTGATGCCCACGTTTCTCAGTCTCTGCTTGCATGTGATAGAAGCCAAGTGTTTGCTCACACACTCAAACGAAGCTTAATAGGGGGATAATATAGTATCAAGGCAGCTTTAAGGCTCGGCTGACTAAACATCAAATCATTCGCATCCAACCGCCCAACGCTGTGTGGAGAGAAGATATTAAAGGACAAGTTCACACTCAAATGAAAATTCAGCCATTATCTCCTCCAGTCAGGCGAAGTTTCACGGTCAGCGAAACATTTCTGGAGCTTCGCGGCAAAATGACGCCGCAGCTTTCTCCTTAACCACTGAAGTAGATGGGGACTTGTTTTCTAAACTGAGAAAAACCACCAAAAAAAGACAGTACAGCTTGTCTGGTGTAATCAAAGTCTCCAGAAGCCCCAAGATTCAAAACAGATTTATGTTATTTACACCTATTTTTAAACTCAAGTCCTCACTGTAGCTGCTGGGCTAAAAGCGCCAGCGCGCACTCCATCTGAAGTGGGTGACCAGGCTCAACCACACGTCCAGGTTGTAAAAAACATCTTTCTCGAATCAATCTGGGATCTCGGAGCTACCAAGGGCTTGGATCACACCAGATGAGCTGTACAGAGCCACTTTATGTCTTTTTACGGTTGTTTTTCTCAGTTTCAAAACAAGTCCCCATCTCCTTCAGTGGCGGAGGAGAAAGCTGCGATGCCGTTTTGCCGCAAAGCTCCAGAATTGTTTTGCGGAAATTCACGTGACTTTCCATCCGCACAGGGGCAAGTAGATAATGAGTTTTCAATTTTTGGGTGAACTTATCCTTTAAATCAACTACTTTAAAAAAAAAAAAAAAAAGTACAAATGACATTAAGCAGTGACAGACATATACCAACCAACTTTGTACTTTTCAAGAAAGAGTCGGCCACATACACATAAAACTAACACTAACCCCAAGTCCAACCATGTGCCTGTCCTCACCAAACTTGGCGGTACAATTCAAGTCTGCAGCTAAGACTATTTAAGACTAAGAAGATGAATGGTTATTGCCTGGTGCCACACGTCCACAGGGACGTGGTCCAGCAACAGAAATACCTCAGCAATAAGTCTTTGACAATAGAGTTCCTCCTCAAGCTTCTGCACCCCCCTCAACAAAAACAAAACCAAACAGAGAAACAGTGCAGCTGAAAAGCAGCGGTACAAGACCAATCCATCAATCCATCATTGAGACGTGAAGTTGTTTGGGGAAGATTGATGCTCAGTAGAGCAGAGAAAGATGAGAAAAGTATGTGACATTAGAGCTATTAAAGCAACTGATTAATTAGGATGTTGTCCCGAGAGTTGCTAATTAGCAGATAACTTGTTTGATCTGCAGCTGCTCCGCTCATCAAATTCCAAAGAAGAAGCGGAAGTATTCTCTTCTAAACTATTGATGAATGATCAAGTAATAGCCTTCAATCTGCTCAGATACAGTTCATTGACAGGTTCGGCTCATTCTAATGATAAAGCATCTGCTCTAAAAACAAATTTGGTGCATGTAGGAGACATTTATATTGCCACAATTGTCACGTCCTAATAAATCAAGCTACTTAATTCACAGCTCACACTCTTTATAAACTAGCTGCTGTCCCCGGAACACTGTCTGAAGCTACAAAAAGGTGGCAGGGTCCGCCAAGGGATGAAACTTTAAGCAGAAGAGAAAGTTCTTCATTGATTTTTATGTCTAAACAAATGGCAGAAAAAAACTCTTCTTTATCACAACTGAATAAACTGAATAAACAAACCGACCTTAAAGGACAACCCTATTTCATACTGTTTACTTTGTTATTTGGCGTACCCTGCCACCTGTCTAGCTTCAGACAGTGTCTATTTGGTTGCGGAAAAGATAAATATTCCCGAATTTGCATAATGAATCAATCAATATTGCAAACATTTAAATTCCGACTTCTCAAAAAAAACTACATAGTGCCCCTTTAAGGTGATGCAAAGACAAGACATCCATTCACAAAACGTGAGAGATTTGCTCCATGTCCTCTCAGTCATCGTGCACTACTAAGTTTAACTACCAAATCCACAGCTTGCATGTTAATATCCTCTTATTAAAACATATTTCACTGATCACTTCTTCATCTAAACGACCTCATTCTAAACCTAGTGAGTGTTTCAGCTGGGCTTCAGATGGCATATTGGAGCAGTCTCTCAAAGGCAATGGTCTTACGTCTTGGTCTGTCAGAGTGCTGGAGGCACAGACGAAGTGAGCCTCGTGTGCCATTTATCAGCGCAGGATATACACTATACTCTATGTCAGCGCGCTGTGGAGCACGTCGATGTGCCACCATGGCAAATACACTTACATGTATTTATTGCCACACATTACAGGGACATTTATTCCTGCTTTGTCTAACAGGCTGTTATTCCCCCCATCGGCATCACATGCAGCCTGAGATGCCAGGCACTGCTGCTGCTGCTGCTGCTGCTGCGAGGTGTTAACATTCAGATCAAGTATGGAGAGGATCCGCATCCAAAAGCAGAGGCAGACCAGACGGGAAGCTTGCACTCAAAGTGGTGATAAGTAGCACAAAAAAAAAAAAAAAACTTGACAAGGTAGAAAAACTTACCACCCCGGTGTCCAGCTGCTCGGTGGTCGCAGAAGGAGCCGCTCCATTCAGAGGTAAAAAGCACAGTATGGGCACCAGCAGCGGCAGCAGCAGCAGCGGCGGCGGCAGCAGCATCTCCGGAGAAATATTCCTCATGCACTTGTGAACAGCCAGAGACATCATGATGCCCTATGACAGGCTGCTCCTGCAGGGCTCAGACACCGACCCCGACAGCCGCATCCACGGGATCAACCGCGCGCCGACCCTCGCGTAAAATCCGCCCGCATAAGTCTACCTCACTGTTGAGCGCAAACACATAAAACACATGAAACCCAGTGGCCAGTGAGGACGTTTCGGAAGTTTGTTCCTCCGGGAAAAAAAAAAAAAAAGAAAAAAAGGAAAAAAAAAACGGCACTTCAATCAGCTGCGCGGTAACAATGAGAAGGGAAAAACGTGCGCTTTCTTGTCCTATGTCAGAAACACCAGAGGTGCCATCCCTGCCGCGAAGGAAATGAAGAAGAGGACGAAGGAGAGAGCTCCCCTCCTGATCGTGCCGTGTCGAGCACTGGAGAATGAAAGCAGCTGCGTGTGGCTTTTTGTCGAGCAGCGGCGGAGGAGACCGCTCGCTGACGCACACGCAGCGAGAGTGAGCGAGTATTTTGGCCCGAAGGATTCGCGGAGGGAGAGAAGGAGAGAAGGGAGGAGAGGAGGAGGGGGAGAGGAAAGGCAGATGAGGAGGGGTGATGAGCGGCTTTTTAGCCCACTTGGACACTACTGAATTCATGACGCGCGTCGTGCGTAATTTGAGAGTCTCCAGGGCTGAGACCAAAGTCACAAAACGCAATTTGTCAGTGTTTTATGAGGAATGTGTCACTGTTAAGTGGCCTTGACGTGTCCTGGAGGGAATCCAGTTTTGAGCCAGTAGCCTGAGTTTTATTTTGACTTTATTCCAACATTTAGCCTCACAGAAACTGGAGTTATAGGAATGTATAGCACAGAATATACGTCTTTAAACAAGAGGGACGTTTTTATGACTGCTGTTTGGGCTCTTGCTCCTAATGTAATTTCACTCAGCTGTGCTTATTGGTTTTTTTTTCTCAGTAGAAGTCACGCCCCTTCCGATGGACCCCATGGGACCTCATTTTTTGAAAAACTTATTATGGTAGTGAAAGGAGAGAGACATGTTATTTTTCTTCATCAGGCTTGCGCTGTGCATGAACTACATAGAGTATGTTTGCCAAGTTTGTCGTAGTTTCAGTAAAATATCATCTGGTTTTGTGTTAAACGCTCAGCGAACTACATGGTCTCGCTCAACACGTGTCACCAACGCCAACATGGCTGGCGACTCGGCACAGAAAAGGTACTAAAAACACCCTGGCCATATTGACAACTGCAGTTATGTGAAAAGGTAGTTCATTAGTTCTGCGAGCAAGCTGATATGAAGGACCAGCTCTCCATCCTGATTGGTTAAAGTGGGCAGGGATACCAGAACATTTCTTTTTTCTTTTACTGGGGAGGAGAGACACGAGCTATTGACCAAGTACTCTAAAACAGGGAGTTATAGACTCTAGAGTAGGTAATAAAGTAGGATACAGGGATGCTACTTTCGTTGTTGCTAAATATGCACTAATAAGACAAAAAAAAAAAAAGAAGCCATGTAATTCTCAAATCTAAATCTTAAACTGCACTGACAAGTTCATGCTGTGTCGTTTTTTCCGATGCTATTTGCACATATTTAAATTGAGTAATGGAAAGTGCACCACATTTGGTGGTGGGGCAAAAGGGCTCAGATGCAAAAAACATCTGTTTAAATGGTCTTCAACATATGCAGTTTTAGCTGTGGTAATGGGGGGATTGTATGAGGTCAGAGTAGATAATGACGGTGGGAGAAGGAAATGTATAATGGTGCATCAATATTCAGCCATTTGTTGTTATACATTTCTTGGTGCAATATTGTAATATTAATGTTCTGCTCTTCCAGCCCAGTCGCCAGGATAAAACATTGGCAGTTAACGTCTCTGCAAACCACTGATAGGCGTACCTGTCACAGGCTCATAGGCTGTCATGTCACGTGTCACCTGGAGGTGGAGGGGCTGGTGGTGGAGTTACAAGGGTTGTAACACAGGATATTTTTAAGGAGACCTCAGGAATTTTTCCATCCATGTTTGTGGAGACCAAAACAGGAATTTTGAAGTGAAATTGGGAGCTTTTCTGAGCTGTGACCAATTAGTGTTTGGGCCTAAACCTGACAAGACCACCAGCACAGCGCTTTTCACGACATAAAACAGACAATTTGACCTAAAGAGACATAAAGTTGCAACATTTCGATGGTTAGCAGAAATGTATATTTCCAACATTCATTCTGGCGACTGGGTTGCTTCACCTGATTCCTTGTTTTACTGTGATCGCTCTGAGCCAGTGTTTATCATTCTCTTCTCTGTCAACTGTCATTTCAGTCAATCGCGCGCAAAAACGATGGCAAATTGCACTCAGCTGAAAAACTGTATAGGCATGTTTGTACTCTGATACTAATAGTGCAATATCTCTCGTGACTCAAACCTGAGATGGGGCAGATAGTGGCTGCAAGTGATGAGCAGTAACTGGTATTATAAGTTTTCTTTCATATTTGTATCATTAATTGTAAATTGCCTGCACAGATGCAAAATGCAGAGTTGATGCACGTATAATATCAAGGGGGACAATTTAAAACCACAATCACGTTAAATGATTGATGAATGACATTAATTTTCACGGATCAATTTTGAGCTACGACTAGCCACCAGTGAGAGACATATTAAAGAGTCCGTTTTTTTCAATATATGACTATCTTGCGTGAGGAAGCGTGCCTTCAGTGAGGTTTACATGTGCCCATGGTCCGAGCTGAGGAAGGATTTTGAGGGGGAAGGCCTCGAAAGGTTTGAGAAAAGACGAGAGATGAAGAAAGAGGGAGTGAGAAATATTTTATGCTCTTTCACGGCATCACCAGAGAGAAATCTCAAAGCAGATAGCGGCAAAAGGTCATTCGATTATTTTTCATCCAGACCTCATTGAGTCAGTATCATATACACAGCCTCTTTCATCTGCGTGCCCTTTAAGGACATGCGAGGATGGCAATCAAATCCACTGCTCAGAAAGCAAAGAACAAATCCCCTTCACTATCACTGCTGATACTGTAATAATGAGACTTTCAATTAAAATGTGGGCAGTGAGCTTTCAAAGAGTTAAATTACACCCAATTAAATATACATATCAGCACAAGTTAGATCACAGGCGCAGAGGAAGCTGCGTATGTCTCTGAAATGCAAAGGAGTTTTATTTTGTACCCCTCATTACGCTTCTATTTTCACCACATTTGAGAAAACATCAGAGGAAAGCACAAAACAATTTGCTGAGCTACGGAGATAATTATGACATGAAGCAGTTGTACCGTCCCGCTGCTTTCTTCTTTGGAGAACAGATTAATATACTTGTTTATTTCCTTTTGTGTTGCATAATGTTACAAATCCACCAGGTAATAAAGTAACACACTGTAACGACTTTAACAGTCATTAAGAGCCACACGCCCCTGTAGCATATTAAACAGTTAATACGGCGACTGATCGGTCGATGTTTTAGCACGTGGAGGGGTCAAAATAAAAAAATGGAAACTGATTTATTTTCCTTTTGAAATTCATCCTGCTCTAATCCTCCTTGGCAAGAATGGACACAAATGCGCGAATACACACACTTCCATTTTTTTAAAATTCAGATCCATTACAGTCAGTCATCACTGGTCCACAGGAGGAAGGCATGTAAAATATGTTTCAAGCTCCGCTGTGTCATTGCTGAAGGCTTCAAAATTCTCAATTTTACTGCTTCCACGCCCAGTCAGGCTTGTCTCATAGTCACAACAGTATGACAAATGTAGCATCTGCATGTCTGCTGGACAGAGTAAGCCCTAAGTCATTCTGTTTTTTATTAACTGAAGGTTAAAACATCAATTTACTCGTGTCAGTGTGCTCTCTATTTTTTACCTGAAGAGTTTCACCATCTTCACACTATTTCCCAGAGAAATTTTGTCCATTTGCTTCGGTGTGTTTGGATAATTATAGAGAAATCCATTGCCCAGTGTGGACGTGGACTGAATTGATGTTTGTTGTCTGCTCTATTGTAACACATGCATTTTAATATTTGTGGAAGCATTTCGAGCCAAATTGGCTGAAGACCTCCTGCACTGCTGAGAATAATTAACTTAAAAGGTGGCTGAATATTGTCGAATGTCTGGTTTAAGCATTTCATAATGTCACAGTAGTATCACTGAGGAGAGACAAAAATGTTTTTGTGTGACTTATTTGGCAGTTTGAACATGAAGAATTGCCTATAAAAAATAAATCGACAGAGCTTTTGTCATGGGACTCTGTCAAGTTGTGTGTGGAGGGCCTGGCTCATACATACTATCTCTGGAAAAGAGGGTTGGCTGCAGAGCCAGATCCTCTGGAAGGTTACACCTGGAGCCACGTCGGACTCTGCTCTGATCCAGAGCGGATGTCCTCACTCCTGTTTATCAGCCTGACTGTAGCAGCGATCATGACCACTGTTGTCGGTTGCTGTTGACTGCAGTTGGAAAATGTGATTTGTTTTATTAACATATATATACATATAGCTGACAGACCTTCAATACCTGCCACTGGCCTCTATCTTACAGCTCATGTGTTCTGGTTCTAAAAAAAAAAAACACTTGGGTGACTCATGCAAATTAAAACAAATACGTCCCGTGATCTAACTCATGTGAGTTACACAAGGCAAAACTTCGCGTTTGGTCTGAACACACCATAATAAGTTTACAGTCTCAATCGCTAGTTTAAATTCTTCTCCAGTACAGCACGATGTTCATTTTGTGAATATATTGGCATGTCCTCAGGTTCTCAGTCAGATCCAATATCCTCTCCAGCTCTGCCTTCTCAAATATGGCCACCTCTGCCCCCAAAAACCCAAGATGGCAATGGCCTTAAAACCAAACGCGAGACTTTAAAACAATACTCTACAAACCAATGACATCATGGTAGTTTACCCATGGCATGAGTCAGTGTTCATTGTTGATATCAGATTTAATGGCTCATTCATTGCTATGTCAAAACTGCATTAATTCAGTCTCTTTGCTCTTTATTCCTTGCCTTTTATGTTATTCTCTGTGTTTGACAAAGAAACTTAAACACCTGTGGAATATGAATGCGGCCTCTGAATAGATACAAAGGCACACAGATGAAGCTCCTTATTGTTTGTGTTCTGTACTGATAATGGGGCGATATGGAAAGTTTCGACGATCAAAAGAAATACCCTCATCTACAATAATACAGAAAAGGCCCTTTCTGGGCTCTCACAGCTTTTGTACAACCATCGCCGGCTACAACTCATTACCATAAGCAAGAATCAACATGGCATGCATCTCTCCATATAACCATAATCCTCCTAATTATGTTGGAAGCCATGTCTGACCAATCAGATCATTTGGCAGAGAGTCTTCAAGGCTGGCATCCATTTGCATTCCCTCCCATATGCTCTCCATTTTGTAAAAATGCAAAAAATCCACAGTGTTTAGTACCATTCCTAAACTACTTAGAGTCTCAGGGCAAAACCCATCGATCTTATTCACTGAAATCTTGAATTAATGTCCCTTTTATCATAGTTCTTTTTCTATATGAGCAGGTTCAGCTTCTCTATTCATGTCCAGCCTTGAGCAGCAGTGACAATTGAAAAAAAAATGTCCTTTTTCTGACTCTAAAAAAAAAGTATTTAAAGTTTGTAGGTTTTTAAGCATAGAGCTTTACTTCCCTCTACACCACCATGCATAAATAGTATGCAAACTTAAAATTGGTTTAATGCAAATATTCACCCCTGGGAAGTTTTAATGCAGTAAACCCTATTTAGCCCGCCAGTGTGCATGAGCCATACTGTAAATAACATTTCCAGTAACATTTATTTAGTTTGGAGGGCTTGTCAATGTCACTCTGGACAGTTCAATCAATGATGGTAAAGGACCAGTTGAGATTAATCAATCTCTCGCGGTGCATGTGCATGTGTCACATCCACCAGTGCATCCTTCTTCCTCTCAAACTCTCTCCCATCCAATCTTTCTGTCGCAGACTCTGCAGACTTTGATGTACAGTTCTAGTAAATCCACGACAGCTCGGGGCAGCCTCACCATAAAATCTACAGTGGATGCATATGAGTGCTCTCCCGCTGACTTTTTCCAACCTTTCTGCTCACTTTCACTGAGTGAACTTTACTCGGGGATGCAATCCATAATTCAGATGATTGTGTCATTTCAAACGGGGATGGCAGAAGATGCCCAAAAGTGTCCAAAAAACAAATAAACAGAAAGAAAACATGTAGCCAGCCCAGCGGGATGACAAGGTCTGAGTGTGAATATACTTAAGATGCTGGCAGCATGTCTCTAGTGAAGGCAGTGTTGGCTGGTCAGTTGATAGCTGTTGAGATCTGAAAAATCTCAACACCTACTAGTTGGATTGGTGTTACAGCCATTCATGGTCCCCAGAGTTCAGGGGGCGGCTGTACCTCAGCGGGTAGAGCAGGTCGGCTAGTGATCGGAAGGCCGCTTGTTCAAATCCCGCCCGCCTGGCTGGGTTGAGCTGCATGTCGAGGTGTCCTTGAGCAAGATACTGGACCCCAAATTGCTCCTGAGGGCCCTGCGATGAGGTGGCGGCTTGTCCAGGGTGTTCCCCTGCCTTCGCCCGCAGACAGCTGGGACTGGCTGCAGCAACAAACCCCGCATCTCCTTTATAAAGGGATAAAGTGGTTACAGATGATGACATGACATAACTGCATTATCTAAAGTTACATAAGTGACTCAACTCACGTCGTTTATGTACATTTACTCACTTACATAACATAACAGATTATGAACACATTACTCGAAACCAAGTCTCAATTGGACATACAGTAGGGCTTACTAAGATAGAGACAGGCAGGTCCAACCTCCACAATTTATGAAAAATTGAATTCTTCATGTGTGTTATATCGAACAACCAACATGTAGCAGCTGGTTAGTAAACACAGAACAAACAAAGAAAAACCTTCTGTAGGTGTGTATGCATTTGCATTTATTAAATTTGTTCTAGGGTTCCACCTACTCCCTCCATTAAGCCCAGTCCCTCCTGATGTCTGGCTGAACATTTCGCCCTCGGATACAGATACTCTATGAAAAAATCCTCATGGGCCTCGTGGAACCTGTAGAGTGTGAAAGTAAACTATAAAACCCTCAGACATTGAGTGTCTACTTGTCTTGACTTACGACGCAAATTAAAGGAAGCATAAAGGAGAAAGGAAATATCCGATAAATAAATAAATACATAAATGGAGAAACTCCATCTTAATACATGTTTAGCTCTTTCGTGGTCTTACACGTGAGCTCAGCATGCATGTAGTCACAGCGGCAGCAACGTTACAGCTCCAAATATTGAATTTAAAGCTAAATTTACTCGGCTTGATTGCATGAACTGACTCGACAACACATCATAACACACAACAGCTGTGTGAGCAGGATGCCTAACAGCACATGAGATGAATGCTTCCTGCTTATAGTGGAGAGCAGCAAGAATGTACCACAGGTTGCCTATTTATACCCACCCCCTTTAAAAGGAGAGCCTTCCACAACTGGGGGTGTAACTGTAAGTGAAGTGCTCTGAAGAAGGGTTCACTGCAGAGGGCATACACGTGATGTCGCTGTTAGTGCAATTGCCGCAATCAGCCCCAGCTTAGTTGCGAGTAAGTGCTCTATCAGAGCGGATTCAGAGAGAATTCAAGCAGAGGTTTTTTTACACACTGCTGAAGACTAAAGAGAAAAAGGAGCGATATCACACTTTCCAAGGTGCTGTAAGGTTAATTAGCTGAAGCACTGTTTTCTGGATGAAAAGTAATAGAATTAAAACAGTTTCACAAAATTGTGGTGAGGCAATCAGAAGAACTGAAACATCAAGAATGGATGTCACAGGTTCAGTGTGTGAGCACTGCCAGAGGAAAAAGAGCTCAAAGCGGAACAAACATGCGAGAATCTCCATTAAGACACAAAACTGCAAACTGTTGCCCATATTTCATGTGCAACATCATAAAAATTAACTGTTAACTGCTAACTGCTTTTTTTACAAACAAAAGCATAGCATTGTTGAATCAGATTAAAATATACTGGGAATTCAACAAGACTAGTTTACAACCAATCTTTCAGGTCGTCTCTGAGCTAAACGCTTAAGTGAAATGCTAACATGTTCTTAATGACAATGCTAATAGGGTGACCTTTAGAAGGTATATATATGTTTACCATGTTCACCATCCACATCAGCATGCAGGCAGTCCTCATCGGAAAAACAAACATATAGGTCGACCTGAAAGCAGCTTACTTCTTGTCAGGCAGCGACCTCTTGTGGCTGCAGTAATTATTGAGATTGCAAAGGAGGAAGTCGGTTGTAATATTATGAGCAAACAGTCTGTACGAGGAGGAGATCAGGGGCAGATGATCAGGTTAAACAAACAAAGGACTTTCATGCAGGAGACCACTGTTGATCCAGCATGAAAACAGAAGTCTGCCTATTAAGTTTTATTGCTAACTTGACATCATAGCCCTTTTGTGTACAAAACGGATGCTAGAGGGGTAAGTAGAGCTTCTAAATGTGAAGCTTAAGGCCACTGAGCAAGCTGCTGCATTCGACATGTTGGGAGCTAGAACATGTTGCCTTTGATATGAGGTAGAGTCGGTGCATCCAAAGCACCAACTCTACCTCATATCGAAGGCAACGTGTTTTAGCGACCAACGTGTCGAATATCGAGGCAACAAGTGTGGTACGGAACACAAGAAAACTCAGACACATATGATAATATCTTAGAAATATTACTCATGGTTACACTATGCTTAATGATTTGAGTAAATAAATACAAACTTTTTATTATTTTACAAATGATTGTTTATTTTATATTTTACACAATTTGTTTTACATGGACATTTATTACATAACTACAATTTATTGATTTAATATTGGACACTTCAGAGTTCTGTAAATCTCTGCATTCATCCTGTTTTCTACTCAGTGTGTATCAGCAGGATACAGATCACGTTATACTTTTTTTTATTTCTATAGGGACTAAGGACAGTTGTCAGTAGAGTAAGATTAGGAGTTGACTGGACTGTAATCAAAAGCTAAAGGAAGAGTCACACTTTAACAGTCATAGTGTAATTTCATTGGAATCTGATTTTGACTTGATTGCTGATAAAATATAAATTGAAAACATCTTCACAAGCCACAAATTACTGTTGGAATAAATAAAAGATATGATAAATAGATAATAAAAGAATAAAGATATGGATAAGTGGTGATTTTGTAGCCTGTTAGAGGATTCTGTTCAAATCAGGGATTTGATAAATGCTTAATGAGGCATGGCAGAGTATAGAAAAAGCTAAGGCTGTTTCCATCATTTGACCTCACTCCGATTGTGTGGGGAGGAAACTTTTCATTGACCAAAACCCAGAAAACCACTTCAGTTCGACTAAGATGAGCTAAAAGCTGCTATATATCTCTATTCACACGTTGAAAGAAAAAATGAGAGACAAAAGCTGAGGGCATGTCAAAGTGCAACTAGAGGGAGAAGGCAGAGCTGGAGAAGTACCTCTCCAGTGTGTGAAGTGCCGTACTTCTATTGCCATAAAAGCTCCATTTAAAAAGGTTTTAGAAATGCTGTTTTCCTCATGACAATCTGTCAATTTTACATCCAGATCCTATGCTGAGACATCTATAACCATCGACACTGTTTTAAACTGCTCCCCCAGCCCCTCCTCTTCTCAACACTTTCATTTAAAGCTGAACTCATCAATCATACTTTATCCAGATACCGCTGCGTGTTGATCCGCGCGCGACCTCGTGAGATCTCTGCTTCGTATCCAAATGGAACGTGATAGATTTTATGAGTGACCTAAAATCTTGTGGTAGCTCAGCAGAACAGAAGCAGGGTGTTCCTTCAATCATCCTCCCTTTCAATTAATGATCAAATTAATCCAATTAGGGCTCCAAAAGTGGATTTATGGTTTAAAAATAAATTATGCATCGCAGGTTACATTTGATGTAAAAGAACAGAGAAGGTTGCACTTGTACCACTATGATAGTCATGTTTAATTCATGGATCCCTTGCTGCTAGATTTTATACAGGACGCACCAGACTGTGTTCAGTGTTTACTGATGAGAGGCTGTGCATGTGTGAAATGCATATTGATCTGAAGATGTGTTCGTGATTAGTGGCAATAGTAAGATTAGACCCTTGATTAAATCTGTAACAGCCTCGCTGCAGCGCAGCATAATGAAATCTGATATCGGGGCTGAAACAGGGCCGCATGCAGAAGAGCAACATCACTGCTGTAAAAAAGATGAATGTCCGGAGGTTCACCGTCAATCATCTCATTCTCCATTGTTCCCTTAGGTGAGAGGAAAAAAAAAAAAACAACAGCAACAGATATTGGATGGGGAAATGAGAGAGGCCAAAAGGTTGCGAGTGAAATAGATACGCGACTTTCTCCATCCATGTTAATCAAAACAGAGAGGAATAACAATGTCTCCTCGTGCCCTGAGCTTCTGTGAGAGTTGTGTCCTAGATTGGAAGTGCTTCTCTGAAACTCTGCCTGGGGCTCGTCTACACATGCCCAGCGGTGATCTTTTTCTTCCCAGCTCCAATGTCCTCACAGCTGCGCTCAGTGGCAGCACACACAGCACGAAAAAACAAATTGTTGATATCTTCTCCACAAGTGAATATTTGTGTTTGTCTCAGGGCCGGAGCGCGGTTCTCATCCGTATGCTTTACTGTAAAAGCAGGGCGAGTCTGTTCTGATTTGTGTGACGCCTATGTATAAGTTGAGCACTGCTCGCCTCTGTGCCCATACAGTGCGCGTGGGCCGAGGGTGGGCTACTTGGCTTCATTTCTCCAATGTTAATACGTGTCAGCACAG
>CAEMYA010000179.1:3794545-3835806 GCA_903131615.1 Diplodus sargus | reverse complement strand
TTGTCCTGGATGACTCAGAGTGCAACCTGCAGTGAGTCTGAATCGCTTCACTGATTGCTACTAATCATTTGTGATGAAAGCCTGATGTGAACAGGGAAGAAACCAAACCTTGTGCTTCAGATGGTTGAACTGCCGAGGCTAGGTGGGCAAGAAAATACAAACTTTTAAGTCTACCCTTTCCTTAAGCACATGAATGGTACTCCACTACCCCTCTGCTGCCTCTCCCAGGCCTGGCTGACAGGTCTGGTCAGGGCTGTTAGTGCACCTTGGGGTCCCACACCAGCTGATAGTGAAGACAGACTAAATGTCCCTTGCGGTGTCTGTAGAAACCCTGCAGGTGTGCATAGAGTTCTGGAGGACCTGTGTGTGTGTGTGTATCCCACACAGAGACAGAAGTCCTTCTGTCCACTAAGTAGCTGCAACTGTCCTCTTTGAATTAATAGTTACGGGTTAGTCAGTCTTCCCAGTGGGAGCTTTTTGTTCATTAAAGACATAACAGACAGGGAGTTTCACTAAAAGATACATGTCCTCATGGGAAGCCTGTCTTCCTCCAAAAAAAAGGGAATCCTAATAGGCAGTTTAGCCGGTCTGTGTGTGTGTGTGTGTGTGTGTGTGTGTGTGTGTGTGTGTGTGTGTGTGTGTGTGTGTGTGTGTGTGTGTGTGTGTGTGTGTGTGTGTGTGTGTGTGAGTGTTTGTGTGCGTGTGTGACTCTCTCCCCAAGGTACTGAAACTGATTTTGTGGTCTCTTTTTTGCCATGTCCTTCCCTTCAGAGAAAATGAAGGCTGGCCAGACGCCCCAGAAAGACTTCGAGGTGGCACAAATTGGATGTGGAGGCAGAGACATAGCTGAGGATATGGGAGCAGTGTGATCCTTCCAGAAACCTGGTCCTCATCACCTCCAGAAAAAGACCCTCTGTCTGAACGTGAGCTCTTTTCAGTCACTCAACCTTTAGCTTGTATTCCCTGAAACGTATGCTTTATGCTAATCAATTATCATAGTGGATGGCAATGATACGGAGGAAGTGTACTAATAGTACAAGTGTTCTTTCTTTCTTTCGTCTTCTACTGTCAGCAAGAAGAACGTCCTCATTTGGCCACAATACGTCCGTGGCAGATCAATCCCACACACTCGACCTGGATGTGCTCCAATCCAAGAAGATGAGCTGTTGTTTGCCCCACCTCTGCTGCTTCCTCCACCTCTGCCCCTGCCAGTGCCTCCAGGAAGCGAGCCAGGAGCCCTTTTCACACTTCCGCATTATCGCAGCAAAGAAGGCTCGCCTTCACGCCGCCTTTGTCTGCTCACACTCAACCAAGCAGCGGCGGCTTAAAGCCACTCCTGTGTGACACTTCATACAGCACGCTGTGGTTGCGGAGCCAAAAGAGGCATTGACATCTGTTTGTTTCCCCCTGGATTCCACCTTTTTATCTAACCATGGATCAGCCGGCTGTTTCTAATCATTTGGATGCTGGTATCAAGGGTTGTGATTGAGATCCTGACCCACCACGCATCGTAGAAGGCGACAAAGTTAAGTTTTTTGCTCTAAATGACATAAATACATAACTGCCATCAGTAAACAGCCTGGCTCTCACTCACAGGGAGAGATGCTGTTTCCCGGGGGAAAGTTCACTGAAGTTTAAGTCGGGAGGGCTGACCGTCCCAGTCATTTCTTTCTTTACAAGGAGCTCTAGGAAATAGAGGTGGAAAGGCCTGAGGTGAGGGCCTCTTCCTCATTTTTGATTGAAAATGAATAAATCCCAGGTAAAAATTATGCTTCTATAAAAATGTATTTGACTTAGGAAATGATCAGGATATAAACTATTCACACCAACCCAGTAGAATTTCTCTACGCTGAATTGAATCCAATCATAAACATGGATTGCTAACATGTATGCAAATTCCAATGTAGATATGATACGCTGGCCAAATGTGAACGATCTGGCGACTCTGCTGTTCCCACAATTGTGTTGCACTCATTTGCAGTGACATTTCGCCAGGTACCGTCAACTGCTGAACCTTTCCTAGTATATGGATAGGTAGGTATTAAGGATTGGAACTTCCCGAGACAGTGGTAAATCATCATGGTTGACCAGCTGAAGGTATTGGAACAATGTGCAGGGACCTCTCTGTCTGAAGATTGATTCACAGAGGTCAGGTGTTTGGGTCATTACCCGCGGTCGTCTCAGGTCTGGACAGAACTCTGCATTAATGGCTGGCCGACCTTTCCAACCTTTAGCAATCAGACTCTGCGCTTCAGGCTGCGTGAGAATTATTTCGAATCCAGCCGGGAGGTCTGTCTCCGTGGGTTCGACCCATCAATCAGTTCTGTGCAGCTCCCTCATCTTGTCATCAATAGCTCTCTGAGCTCCACACCCTCAGACCCAAATCAGTCTGTTATTTTCCAAAGAGCAGTTTTTCCTGTCTACTGTTAAAATCATAATTTCAACAGGGTTTGCTTCAATACTTTATGTTCAGTGTTTGCTGTATGTAACTGCAGCTAAAGCCGACTTTCCCTTTGCTGCCCACACAACACTTTTTAAATTCCCTCACACTCACGTTTTAGCCAACTATATTTGCCTGCAGCTCCCAGAAATGCATCAAAATAATGCAATAACCAACTGAATTTATTCACTGTTAAACTTTCCTGGTATAATAGAAAATGTCACAAATGAAATTAAAAAGGCTTCATTGAAAGGGATGTTATGGTATTCAAGAGAATCTTCATGAAATTCAAATACAAGTGAACACAAATAATTTCAGAGTGTGATCTCTCACTGGCCTTTCAGAGGCTCCATAATTCGTCCTCACAATGACGTGTATTTAAAACATTTTCCTCTCCATTACTTCCTTTACAGCATGGCTGAAGCATACAAATGAGCTTCTGTTGGCTTCCTTTTGATTTACATTAGTGTCCCAGTATACATTTATAAATCCACTTTAAGCTCGAAAGATGGCTGATGTTTGTGTTTGATAGACAGAATTAGATAGAAAAAAAAACGTTTGTTTTAATGGGAATAATGTGCTTTCAGGCTTTGAGTATGTGATGCTGTGTGAATGTCAGTGTGCTGTATGTGCTTGTGACAGTATGTACGTGAGCTGTCACAAAATAAATTCATTCAAGCAGGTCTATTCATTCTTGTAAGGATCAACCCTGTCTAAAATCATTTCTTATTTCTGGTTGCATTTTTGTTCATTTGCAGGCTTGAATGGTTTTTACGTTCAAATCTTAAATCTTGAACAATTTCTTCAGCTCCTTCAGTGTTTTTTTGCATTATATTACTGTGTAGGTGTGAGCTAGTGCTCAGCTGAAAGTTTTTATTCGAACCATTTTTGAAGCAGGAATGTCACTGGAGCTGCTAAGCTGAAAGCGTATTCAGTGGGCGCACAAGCCAGACCACGCGTCTAGGGTGTAAATAACGTCTTCTCAAATAAATTAGGGCTCTCAAGGCTTCCAGGGAGTGCCGGTGGAGCTGTATAGAGCAATTTCATTTTTTCTTTCCAGTTGTTTTTTAACGTCAACTACTCAATAGGAAGCTGCAACACTGTTGCTGTGAAGCTCCAGAAATATTTTGTGGACAAAAAAACTCCCCACTGTCCATTGTCATTGGGTAGGAATACATAATAGATAATAAATAAACCTTTAAATTGTTTAGGCCACACCCTCTTCCAGAGCAAGCCTTGCATGCTTTCTGCCTAAGCTCCGCCCATTCTGGGTATGGATGAGTATACAGATATTTAAATTGGTTGAACAGATGGAGATGGTGGTGTTCTAGCTCACCCATATTCTTGTGCTTGTTTTCAGCATGAAAAAGTATAAATCACATTCATTTAAGAGTTTTCTTTGTTGAGTCCTTAATGACAAGGCTGGCAGGGAATAACAGGATCAAATAACTCTAGGAGAAAAATAAATGTTAGAAAGTGACCTTATGTTTGCTGGAGCTGGAGTGAAACACACATTCATTAATCACCCTGGAGAGCAGCCCTGAGTTTTGGGTGAAATAATCAAAAGACTTCATGAGGACGATAAGCAGACTGAGGATGTTTGTGTGCAGCTGATGCTACAGTGACGCCAGCAGACTCTCTCTCATGGTCAGCCAGTAATAAAATAATGTAGAGCTTTGGGGAGAAGAGGGAGTGTGTTGCTGTTTGCTGATGCTGTGGAAATACTGATTGAGATGCACAAGTTATTCATGCCAGGCAGGGGGATGTTTGTTAGGATGCTGCTCGACACAAGGCATAAATCACAGACTGCTGTCAATTAAACAGAGTGCCTTTATTTAGCGAGAGTGTGTTTGTGCTGCACTTTTCATTTGGATTTTTTTTGTTGCTGTTGTTCATTTGTAAATGTAACCTCATTTAAATATACATACAAAGGCACTGAGATACAGTGATATCCTGGGCTAAATGCTGTAGCGCCATTTTGCAAGCATTATTAATAGATTTTACATTTATAGTTAATCAAACGTCAGTTAACAGTTAATTTGCTGTTAACAAACAGTGGAATGTTTTGTTCACAACTTATTAAGCAACTGTAATAGTTTATAAAAAACAGTTGCAACCTCATAATGCCCATCTAATTGCTTGATAACAGTGACATAACCATCATCAGAAATTTATATTTATATGTTTAGCAAAACACTGTTGTTCAAAAATAGATAAATTAAATTAATCAGCAACTGAGATGACTTTTATCTCACAGACCACTCTGTAGGGCGTCTAATTCACAGGTGGTCAAAGACTGGTACTTTGGGATGGCGCATGACCCGACCTACTATCCCAAAGCATAATTATTTGACGACTTACTTTCAAAGTGGGCCCCTAAATCAAGTCAATTTCATTGATATAGCACCAATTCACAGCAAAAGATATGTCATGATGCTTTGCAATTGGAGCAGGTACAAACCATGCTCTTAATTCATTAAGTCAAAGAGACCCAGCAAGCACTTGGCGACAGTGGTGAGAAAAATAAAAAAAAAGAGGAAATAATGGTTTTTGGTTTTTTTTCAACACTGAAGCAGGAACACATTTTCTGGCAGAAAACAAAAATAAAAATTATGAGGCTGGAAATTAGCATAATATGGGACCTTGAAGAAAAGTATCTGGCTCTTAAGCAGCTAAGATGTACAAGACGTACCAGTTTCTTCACCAGCTAGTCAATAACTCTGTCTGTGGTGCTGGGCAGATAGTGTATAGTGGATTTTTTAAACTTTTTTTTACTGAAAACATCTGCCTGTTGTGGCTGAAACAATGAGCTGTTACAGAGAAGTGCAGAGTTCTTACATTTTTCATTGTTGTTCATTAACAATATCTTTTTATCAGAGCAGCTTTAATTTTTTTGCTTAATTTGTAAAATGACCATGAAAAGAAGCATCAGTGTCAACCCTCTCACAGCTGGAAATTACCCTAGTTGTATATCTACTTGGCCAGCGGAGCTACCTCTGGCGACTTCATGTTGCAGTGTGTGAGCAGATGAAATCTCCGGCTCTGAGGTCGCTGGAGGACAATGGATAAAGGGACGTGATCAGAGCTCAGTGATTGGAGCTACAGGAAGCAGGGTGAGTCAGTAATGCCAGCAGAGCCAAGGCCAGAGGAGAGGATAAGGAACGTTGAATGCCTCAGAGCCTGTGGGCAAAACGGCATATAGAGATGTAGGAACGCTCCATTCCTGAAGTACAGATCTAAATATGGTCCATACGTCATAATGTCTTGTACATATCCTGTAAGGCATGGCGTGAAGCGTGTTCATACATGTTAAACTATATGTAGTGTATCTGACCAATGTTATCTTAGAGCACTAGATGTTCTTGTGTGTGTTTACGGGTGAGCAACCTCATGTGGCAGCGTCCCTTATGTGCACTTTTGACCCTTCTTAGATTACACTGCTCATCGTGTCCGACTTCCAGGAATGTAGTGCAGAGTCAACTAGTCATTGCTGTGATGTAATTCTTTTCTCAACTCCGAGATTGCTAATTTCATCCTCCGTTGGATAATTGTATCCTCGCGTGAGCATGAAGCGGCCATCAACCAACCAACTACTCATGCTGGATGGACACAGAAACCAAAAGCCCTGCTCTGCTCTCAGGCCGGCAGTGAAGCAAAAACGCTTACTGGTGCTGAATGACCTGGGCACCCGAATAACACAGACGGATGGATGGATGTCTGATGGTATTTGAAACAGACTCCATTAAATAAGAATCTCAATAAAAGCTGTAAAGGCTCTAACCAAACAGAGCAGACTGAACACAGCTGGCTTGCTGCTGGTAGAGGGTCATTTCAGACATTATATCTATTCATAGATTGATTCCCAGCCTTCCACTTGCTCAGGAAATGTGCATTTGTACCTCAAAACCCACGTCAAACACCACCACTGAACGAGGCAGAATTGCTCCGCTCTGCTGAGAAGCATCTATCGAACAGTGATGATTCCTTTTCTTTTCTCCTCGCCTGCTGATTTCAGTCCGGGTGCCGTCGAAGCCTACGAGATGATGAGTGGTGGAAGCAGCAGCCCATTGCATCTATTATTCAGATAAAGCGTGTGTGAGCAGCTGTTTCCAGGCTCATTAGACAGAGATCACACCAAGACAGATGATACAATGATTGATGGGATCTCACCCTTACATGCTTTCTGCAAGGGTGAGAAGGATCAAGGCAGTTTCCAATAGCTCCAAAGGATATATATCGGAGAGAGTTAATGATTACAGATACACACATGTATTCTGTGTGTAGCCAGTTTCATTTTAAAGCTCTTTTATGTGCGAAAAGAAGACTACTGGCACAGTATAGTTCTTATGGTTTTGTCAAATTTAGCCCTCGATTGAGTTGCTTTTATCTTTGTTTTATCATTCAGGTTTTATTAATTTCCCCTTTTACTGATATCCCTGTGTTATACTTTCTGTTGTCTCAATATTTATATTTGGAATACTGATATGTCGTTTGTATGTCCAGCACGTTGATGCTCTTTTTATCAAGCTGCTATATAAATACAGTTTTTTATTTTTATTATTATTTATGGCAAATAAAAGTTCAGTGTTAACACGTCGATGAAAAAGTCAAAACTGTTTTGTTAAATTTAATCCTACTGCAGCACTACCATAAGACAGATGCGGAGAAGATGTAGAATTTTCAGGAAGCTTTGTGAATCTTGGTGGGGGAAGGATGTGAGCTGTACTGCTCCTTACCCCTTTGCATTGTCCCCTGGTACAAGCGTTAGCAGATGAGTAATAGAGGGAAAAGCCTCAACCCCCCCAACAAGTCAATCGCATAATGCCCCGCCTTGCCACTCGCTTGGATCTTGTTGCTAATTAAGGGAGTGCTTTGACAGGGTTACCCGGTTCATCCACAGGGCACGTAAATCTAATTTGTTTTCTTTTTAGCAGCGGAACCAACTCAGTAAACTGTACGGGGATACGCTTTCAGATGTTTGGATGGCAGCTTGGGAACGTGTGATTTTTTTTCTTTTTGGATGCTCAATTGTGCTTTGTTGTGAGCATGTGTTACGTTCGAGTGTGCCTGTGAGTCCACAGTGATTGCACAAGTGTGTTCCTGTTGGTGCACATTTGGACACATTAAGAATGCCTCGTTCTGCTCAGCTGCACATGGGCTCAGCCCATTTACTAGATTAATTTTGGAGAATGGATGAAGATGGAAGGATGGTTGATGGTGGAAGGGGCAGCCTGGAGAAAGGGGAAGTGTGATTAATAGGGAGAGGGAGGAATGAACAAAAGAGGTGACACACAATCTGAAAAACATTACAATTTATGTTTGTTCAGGACCATCGCTGCAAATGGCCGCTCGTGTTTTTGTGATGTCAGTTTTGGGAGTTGGGAAAATGAGTCAGAGGGTGGTTGGCTGCGTCATTCTTGGGACTTACCCAGGGTTCATGTCCTGTTTGTGACCAAGAAAGATTTGTTTTTGATTTATGTTAAGTAAGTAAGTTAATGTGAGTGACTTCACATATGTTTCATGACTGAATATTGGTATTTTAACCCCAAAATGTGATATTTTCCTAAACCTAGCCAGGTAGTTGTGTTGCCTAAACCTAACCAAACAGTGCCAGAAAACTGGAAAAGGAAAACTTACCAATATGACAATGACCACCTGTGCTTCACCCATTCAACCACCATATCCTTACCCGATATTGATTTTGTCAACATTTGGTCAGGTGCAATGATGGGCCTTGAGCAACATTAGTAGGAGGGACAACACTGTGATATCAGATCAGGAGGTACAATAAGGGCAAGACACTCATTTTAAACTTGTGAACTCAGGTCAGGTTAAATTATGATGCCCTATCTACCCCCTAGCATCAGTTTTGCAAGTGAAGGACTCTGAGGTCAAGTTTGCAATAATGAGTAATATACAACATCTGGTTAGACTTTCAAAATAAAGGCTCAAGTTAGTAATAGTGCATAACATGCTACATCTGGTAAACAAACATAAAAACAGCCTATTCAGATAGCAAAATGCCAACAGCGTGATATAAAACTGATATCACCTATTCATTGCTGTATTTGAGATCTCACTGGCTACATGATGCATTAATCACCCAGACGCCGATGTGTAATTGGCTCAGCTGAGACGAGAAAAAAGAGAGAGTTGGTCTTCACGATCATTGCCTGTTGAAGGCTCTAGGGTGTGCATACATGCTCAAACAAAAGCCTGCCATCTCAGGATCTCCGGTGTAAATCTTAACAGATTTAAGTGTCTTATATAGCAATTTTAAATCAATACACTATTGACTCTGGGTCAGAAAAACAACACAAATCCCAGTTTCTGGAAGGGTGAACCCAACCATCACCTGACCAAGACCTTTCTTTCTCTTGCACTAGATCTGTAAGGCCACTGACCAGGCTGCTGTATTTGACGCTTTGGGATTGCGAACAGGCCAGTAGGGCCTTAGACAGGACTTTTTGAGATTGTGTTGGAAGGAGTAACAGCTCCTCTCATCTATTGCAACTTCGGGCCACAGAAGTGTCAGCAGGCAAAAGTGTATCAGGGCGCAGCTTAGGAAATTTCATGGAGCTGAAGAAGATGATGATAATCCAGTTAAATTGAAAAAGGGGAATGTCTATAGATCCTCGTTCATACTCATATTAATCCATTTCTAACATTCTTGGTGCCAGATTATATGATTAGCACTGAGTGGCGATAATAACTTGCTCAGTATTGCAATGTTGAAACACTCTCTTCTGCCACGGAGATGTTAACTAAGTATGTTTGTGATGCAGTTTGGGGAAAAAAATGGCTCAGAGCAGGTTTTTAACTGCGTTTCAGTGATGCTCTGTTATGAATAACTCAGTGGGTTTTGCCGGACCACTTGTGTTTAATGAGACAGTTAAATGGAGTGTCATTGGGAGACGACAGCAAATGAACTCAGGTTATATATTAGGTGTTCGTATTTTTTCTCTAATTCCTGTATCTGTATGTATAACTCTGTGGGTTTCATTTGGCCACCCTACACAGAGAAACTGATGAGATATGAATGCAGCGACTGGATGGCTGAGGGAAAGGATGAGCCATAAAACATCGGAAAAAGGCACAGCTGTGAATCTTCCCATCCGCCCAGCTGTCACAGTAAAGTCCCTCTTTCTTGTTCCACAGGTTCAGTTCAGGGTTAATGAAAATGAAGGTATTTTATGGATGCCGGAGGCACTAAATCTGTACCTGATCGTTACACTGCACGGATAGTAATGGCTGGCGTGTTTCTCTTTGAGCTTCTGGGAGCTGAATGTGTATGTGCGTGCTTTTTGTGAGCAAGGCTGTCATAAATCACAACGCTCGCAAATGTTTTTACCCGGCACTGTCCTAAAAAATCATTATGATTTAGAAGTGTGTCTGATTAGTAGTGAAATTTTTATATGGCTCACTAGTTGAAAGGAGGCAAGGAGATGTTTCGCTCTTACCTCCCCTGCTGTATAACGTCAGCCGAATGAAATGTGCAGGAATCTGATGAATGATGAATGTGGAGTACTCTGGCTCACACTGGTGCAAAAACACCGCAAATGCCAGGATTCTCAGTTATATCTGTACGTATTGATATTGGGATGGAGATAGGGTGTGAAATTGTGTTGCTTTTTTTCAGTTTTCTATAACCATTACTAATTATCTTTCAAATATAAATCTGCTTTTTGATGAAACAGTGCTCTGGTTTGGTTTGGTCTGCTGTTTTGTTGACCCGTCCATCCACCCAGTTCTCCTCTCTACTGTGACTTTCTATCTTCCTAATGACATCAGCTGACTTCCTCCTTTGCTCCAGACAGACAAGGGTCTTACTGCCTACGGCCAGTTAAGTGCTTTTTCATGTAAACGTTTGTCACTTTGGAGTATTTACTCTAAGTCTCAATTTATGCAGGTATGTTTAATCACCAAGTTCAATCATCAAGTAGAATCACTGAAGCAACATTATGTAACTTTTTACCTTTAAGTAACAGCTTTATAGTCATGTTGATGGTACAGTGTCTTGTAATAGGGTGAATGGTGTCCCTGTATAACTTCAGTGAGAGGTTAAGATCACAGCATTACATACATGTTTAATTCAACATACAAGTTTAACATATAACATTGCTAGGACATAATGAGTTGTTTTGTTGTTGGCACGTATGTTAAGCCTGACAAATTTTTACAGACCTGGGATTTGGATTTGCACTCCAGAAGTGTTGTGGGGCGCCAAACAAAAGCCAATTTCTACACAATGTTTAGTTAATAAAATTTACTTCAAATTTGTTTTATAGATTCTATAACTTTGACAACAGTGTTATTATGTCAGCATAGTGTTGGCATTATATGCGAAAACCTTGTTATAGAATTTAATGTCAAATGTCAAGCCAAACTACAATGATCTTAAAGCTTTGGCTAAAATAAAACTCATACCCTGAAAAGCTTCAAGTTCCTTTTATTCAGAGGTAATTACCTGTTATGCACATATCCCCTACAGACCCTTCACAACCCAGCACTAGTCTGAATGAGAGCACTTACTACCTTAAATGTGGGTCAGGTATTGAAGCTTGCCTCACTCTGTTTCACTGACACGAGAATTTGTCAAGAAGAATTATTTAAAGGGATTTAACTGCATTGGGGGAACTTAAGCAATTATTGAATAAATAGAGCACAGCGGTCAACAGGGCAAAATAGCTGTCAAAACACTGAAAAGGCACACTGTTTGGTTTTTCCCTGGAAAACACTGAGGGGTCAGTGTCACGGTGCTGTAATTGCTTTGCTATCTTTGGCTGCTTGCTTCTTATTTGGGTCAGAAATTGTGTATTGCCAGGTTTTCTTTGTCAAAGGCAGATTAAATGCAGACTACTGCTGCCAAGGGAAACCCAACGGGGTCATCACAGACGCCAGTCAGAGTGAAGCTCAGGCAGGTTGCGACCTCACTCTTTGTTAAATGTGGAGAGGCTGGCGTGTAATATCAGAGCAAGCAGGAGACCAGTGCTGCTTTGGTGGGGCTGGCAGACAAAGAAAGGTATCATGTAGAGAAGGATTCCGTTATAAAGAGAGTGATACAAGAAAAGCTGTTGATGTGTCAATTACACCATTTGGCAGGAAGGAAAGGCAGTGGAATTATGTAAGATGCCAGTCACAGGAACAAAGAAATCCACCAATTAAGTTTGAACAGACTTGGAGCCGCTGCAGACAGACACTACTGCCTCATTTTTTGCCCTTTCTAGGGAACTTTTTCCTTCACAACTTAACTTCACCAAAGGCACGAGTTCAAACGAAGGTGAAAGCTAGTGTTTAAATTTGTGTTTGGTTTTCCGCTGAATGTTTGCCATGGATGTCCTGGTCCTCACCAGTAAAACATCGGTAGGGGTTGCCTGTGCAAATAACTTAGTATAACCTATACGTTAGTTTTTTGTTAGACGTTGACCTTTAGTTGCTGTGGTAATTATTACAGACGCAAAAAAGGAAGTCTACCGATAGAGGAGGTCAGGATGCGTGGATGGATGGATCGAACAAGCACCGGGCTTTTACTTAGGAGACCGCTCTTCTTATCCCACATGGATATGTTGAGGATATGTTTTCACCTGTGTCCGTTTGTTGGTTGGTTGGTTTGTTGGTTGGTTTGTCAGCAGGATTTTTTCGTACTTTCTTTAACATTCCGAGAGGGTGTTTTTTGATGTCAGTGTCACAGAATTAAAGGTGGGACTACTGAATTTCTGTGGGAAAGAGGAACTTCTTTTGGTATGGACTTTTTACAAGCACAAGAACCTATATAACACACTGAAGGAAAGGATAATGCATAATGTGTCTCCTATATTGCCTGCACCTACACTTCTCTTTGAGGATAAAATGGTTAATTAAGATGAGTTGTGAGGGCTCTTGGCCCGGCCAGGTTTATACCAAGTGAAGTTAGGGAAAACTCCACTTTAATAAGACGACTGAAATAAATGCAGTGCACTTACAATGCTAAACTTATACCATCCAAACTCTTCCGAGAGAAATACAATAGCAAACTCTCTGGCGTCAGGCTCCGAGGCCCATGGTCAGGCACTCAGACTCAGTCATTAGAGGTCTTTCCAATTACAGTCTAACGGCCTGCATTTTTAATGGAACAGGAATTCATGGGCCATTGTTTAGACAGCTCAGCCCAAGTCCCACAGTTTGGAGCCTGAAAGAATGAATGTGTAGAGACGTGTGTTTTTTGCGAACAATTGCTGCTCTGCATGGAGTCCAGAGAAGCAGCGCTGCTCTTCTGTGAGAACAGGCCAAGAGGCTGCAACACACACCAGGAGAGAAAAAAAGCAGGACATGTGAAGGATAAAGGAGGAGGGCCACCGCTGCTGCTCCTGTCCACTGACTCAGGCTAAAGCTCTGGTACTTCCCCCATGTTCTGTCACAGTCCGACTGGCATGCCTACATGAACCACGGAACATCCAGCTGAGACCTCCAGGTAAAACGTCCTCCTGAACCAACACCAAACCCATCCAGTGCATATACAGTACAGTTGCCGGTTAGATTGAAATCATCATTCTTTATCTGTGTATGACCAAGTCCCTCTGTGCACTCTGTGATTTTTTTATTTTTCCCCAATCTGTCTCCCTTCTGTCACCATTCTCTATCTTTCCCCATCTATTAAATTTTCCCTCTCTAAAGGAAAATACAGATTATGACAGACAGCCATGGGAAGAAATTCTGGAGAACAATTCAAGACAGAAATTGACAGATGGTAAGACAAAAAGAGAGATGGGAGGCAACGACTGGGGTTGAGATAAGATGATGAGTGTGGTCAACTCAAGATCAAGCTGACCGTGGCAACGTCACATGAATGTGATGGGCTGAAATTAATGGCTAAGTTAAACACTTTGTGTGTACATAGCGCACTATTTGCTAAGTGGCTTTAAAAGCACCGGGGATGATGTGTCCCCGCCGTGTTGGTACGCTAAGAGGAATGAAACAATCATGGCGAGCACTTGGAGCCACTCAGATATTTTAACACTTCAGAGAATGAGCAGGGGCACACAAATGTTAGAAAACACATATAAAGGTGATCAGTGAACAAAACTGTGTAGCCTTGTCTACGTGTGCATTTCACCAGGTCAGCCTCCATTCTCCAGACCGATAGAATCTCTAGTTTTGGCACTTAACAGACAGCCATCTAGTGCAACTTACAGGTTTCATCTCCCCACTACACAAGTGGATGCTGATGGATCATTGTTAACCCTCTGGGAACTAAAGCACACTAGGAGTGAAACCAGAAAGTCAAGACTCTGGCAACATAAATCACAGAGTCACCTGGTGTCAAAATGGCTAACCAATTAACATTCATAACTCCTTACTTGATTTATTTCTATCATCTTGGGGTTAAAAGGCATTTAAAAAGTGATTCTAGTGCACGGCAACAATACATAATCATATGGGACATCATACTTAGCTTGAGAGCACGTTCAGGGATCGAGCTCATCCTTGAGGCAAATTTGGGCCCTGGACAAGGTGTTTAAAGGGTTACTTGGGGAGTGTTACTGCATCTGTGAAATGAGTAGTATAAAGCCTTTTGTGGCTCCAGAGGAAGCTGCATGTAATCTGATAAATTGCCACCAGTGATGTCACTACAGTAACTTAGTTGTATTTCGGCTCGAGGCTTGATGTAGGCTCGAGGTTTGGAAAGGGAAGCAGAATGTGTGGAATAAAGAAGGTGATATCTCTGGTTCTGCTGAATCAAGTCGATCATTTGTTTTTAAGCTGTCCATAATGGGTCCAATAGTGTTAAAGGAGTGCAGTGCTTGCCCAGTGGACTACATTACCTACAAGGCAACTTAACCACTGTGTGACATCGCTGGAGGAAATGTATTGGATTACATGCAGCCTCCTCTTGGGCCACAAAAGGCTTTACTACTCTCCTCACATATGCAGTAGTACTCAAGACCTGTAAACACACTTTAATGTGTAAAAGTGGTAGAGTTACCCTTTAATTAACAACCGCTATGGTAGGGTTGAGCAGCAAGACTGTGGTTAAATTGAGAAACTAACCCTTAACTTGCATCTGTAACAGAGAGAACACACACACACACACACACACACACACACACACACACACACACACACACACACAGGTTTCCTAGCAACCTCATCATGCTGTAAAGATCCCAGGAAGTCACCCACCTAGCAAAGACTTATTAAAACCACATCTTGTCATTGTTTTCCCATTAAACAAATCATATAAGAAGTGCAAATATTGAAACAGGCATATGTCCCGACAATATGTCCCATTAATACACACACACACAGACACACACACACACACACACACACACACACACACACACACACACACACATACACACTAGAATTATTTAGTGAAACTGCAAATGCCAGGCAGCAATCCAGAGTAGAGTCAGTTGCTACAGTTGAGTAGTTAGACATTTGAGATTTAAAGCACACAGTCATTTCAGTCAGGACATTTTGCTTCACTGAATGATATTTCCAGAGATGATCGAGTTTAATGTGATGAATCATTAAGTGTCCTTTTAAAAACATTAACAGGATACAATTCTGATACAAAGCAGGATAAGGGACTGTGCATATTATCTCACCAGTTTGCCATACCATACTTTTAAAATCAATTATTTCATTAGTGTTATCATTTGGTATTCATTTCCTTCGAATGATGACCTTTTTAACCAAGAGAGGTGTCCTTAAAGACTAATTAACTATCAAAAAATGATAGAAATATTGTTTGAAAGTGCACAATGTAAAATCAGAGGTCCCTACTTGTCAAGCTGTCTCTGTCGTCGTGCGCAGCTCACTCTGTCGTCAGACTTTATTAAAACCAGACGAAAGGCTGTGGAGAGGAAGCTGCTGGGTAGAGGAAGTGTGGTGAGGGGCTGTACAAATAAATCTTGACGTTACAGCTTTACTCTGGGCTGTAGTTCTCGTGGCATTTAAACGTTTGCCACCTGGTGCAGGTATCCTGGAGTCATTAACTTAGCAGTGACCTCTCCCCCACTCAGCTTTTGACATCTGGAACAGTGACCAAAACTGCTGAATGCCACACAATCATCACACATGCACATTGAAGGACCTCTGATTTAAGAATATCTGCTTCAGCGGTAAAAGGATATGGGCTCATTGTGAGAACGCTTCCTTACTCAGCTTGATTTGACTCAAAGTCATCTATTCCTCAGTGGCCGTGGACAATTACGCATTGAAAAAGCCCCACTTCTCTGCTTTATCAAAGCCAGCACAGCTGTAGCGGCAGATAAAAGCCAATCATAATCAAACTGTGTGAAACTCTTTTCTCACACACACACACGCACACACACACTCAGGACTGGCCAGGAAAACTGCAGGATTTCTGACCCATGTGTCATTCCGTATCAAGGCAAGACACTCACAGATGGAAGTGAGGAAATGCCAAAAAATTAGGCCTTTTGTGATCCCATGCACTCCGGGATTATTGGAGGGTTCCAGTCCAAAAAACAGCCAGATAGAAATCCGTTATCAAGCAGGCTTTGATTGTCACTGACCAGTTGAATAGTGTGGAAAAATATGTCCTCCTTTGTTACTGTGCCACTGTAGATTACCCGAGAGTGACTGTACACGGACAAAGAATGTGAACTGGGTTTGAGCAACATTATTCTGCCTTGACCTTTTTCCACACGGTGTTGGGCTTCCGATTTTTCATTCAAATGCTGAAATAAAGATAAAAGATGAGTCCCGAGGTGATTGGCAGAAGAAAGGATGGGTCGATGTTCACCTAAAATGGCACTAGTGTACAGATAAATGATGTCTGATAGAGATAGAGTGTCTGAGTGGAAATCCAAGTTCTAAAGGTTACTGTCAGGACATTAAAATGTATCTTCATTTTTCTGTTACATTAAAGCACTTTGAGCTGCCTTGTGCCTGAATTGTGTCTGAAACTATACAAATAAACTTGCCTTGCCTCACGTGACATTATTTTCATCTATACTTTAAACGTGGAAGGAGCGCTAAAAGCCCAAGGTCCCCAAAGGGGCGCCAATAGGCTGGGAGGCAACACGCTCAAATTACAGCAGTATTTGCTTGACTTACCTCTACCACGCAGCCCCAGTCTTTTCAGTGTTGGATTTACCCATGATGTCACTGAGATTTCAGCCTCCACCCTAATATGTCAAAGATGAAACAATGTCCATATCCATTGACACTGCTCTCAGTTATGTTTAGTTGGACTATTTGCACTGGAGAATGAGTCTTTGTCAGAAGTGCATGTCAAATCCTGAGAAAATAGAACCCCAAACTATCTACATAGACTACAAACAACCAGGAACAGGTGGGAAATGTGTTCATGTAGTCTGGGATAACCAGACTTCTCTCTTTCTGAAAAAAATGGCCCATAAATAATTTTTCATGTTCTTGCACAAAGAAAGGGTTCCTGAGGAGGCCTGTGGGATGTTTGCATCAAATGCTCCGTGTTGACATGCACTGTGGTTGCACCAAATCTCTACCTGATTGCCAGAATAGACAGAACCTTAACTGGTTCTGTCGCCATAAACACAGCTGGAAATTATTCTGATGGCTCATCATAAATATTGGTTTTGTTGGCATAAACACAGCTTGGAAATGTCCTGTGTCTCATGAAAAATATCTAGTGGTTTGACCCTTATAAATGTCAGAACCTGCTCCACCCCTGCTCCAGTGACTGCGCTGCTGAATCTACAGGAATCAACAGTACAACTGTTATCTTGACTTGACTACTGTCACTTGACCAACAAAAAGCAACAATAGTCAGAAGTCAAAGAAAAGGTGACCTAAAGCCAAACCTTTGGATATGGTTGTGCATTAATGGACTTCAGTCAGGACCACTTTTGTCAAAATAATCTTTATTTACTTGCACGTTTTATTTGGCGGTATGATACTGTTCTGGGACCCCCTGCTCTTCCACGCGCTTGCGTGGAAAGCCTGAGGCAGGAAGAGCACCTTCCTGCCCTTCACGAGCCATCATGAACGGCATAAGCAGGGAGCGCAGCAGCAAAGAAAACCCAGACAGAGCAAAGCACCAACGTGAATACAGGAGGAGCTGGGGTGGAGGTGGGTTGCGAAAGTGCCAGCAGCAGAGGAAGCAGGAAGGAGGGTCGGGCGAGAGCAGTTTAAATACCCCGCTCTGAATGCAATTTCCCAATAGGGAGCAGGCACGCAGAGTCAACTGAGCCATCAGCTGATCTGCGCCGGCGATGACAGCTATGCAGTTAGAGCTTGACGTCGTGGCCTGCCGGAACTAACGCTACGCTCAATGTAGAGCAGGAACTAAGGCCCTGTCCACACATACATGGGTATTTCTTAAAAAAAATCTTTTTCTCAGCGTTTTGGCCACATAAACAGTGTTTTTGTCACCGAAAGCTCCTTCCAGAGTCTACATATTCAGACATGCCATTTTCAGCATTCATGTCTAGACAGACAGAAATGGAGATTTGTGGAAACGATGCAGAGACACACACATTCATGGCTTCATTGGAAAATGTGAACTTGGAGTACATCACACGATATTTAGTTTTCACATTGACGGAATGGATGTTACATTGTTTAACCTTGGATTTGGAAAGACTAACATAGCAATAATTTTAGTATCAATGTCTAACAGACAAAAATGGATGCTAACAATGTTTTGCTGACAAGGTTACGACTTAGTGGCCATTGGACATGCATTATGGTGTGTTGTATGGATGAATATTATTTCTGAAACAGTCGTCTGGACAGATATAAATATATTTTCAAAACTCCTTGAGGCATTAAGTGCAGCAAGAGAAGCCATGGTGATTAACCTTATCTAAGCAATTGATTTAGTACTAAAGTTCAAATGCTGAATGGACTTTAATTTTTTCCTTAACCAAATATCATCTATGATACACATAATTTCTTTTCTGTCTTACCTTACATTTCCTTCAGGACAGTAAACAGTACACTATCTGGATTCTATTCCATTCCAAACACATTGTGCAATGTGTAAGGTCTCCGTCGAGAGCAGCTACAAGTAGCAATTTCCTTTTTGATCATTATCTTGATACTGTAATATCTCTAAGAAACTGTCAACAATAAATCAGTATGAATTTCATTAGATCAAATTGATTAAACCGGTCCAGTCACCTTTTAAAATGCAGCTCACAGGGAAAAAAAAACAAAAAAACAAAACTTCTGCTCCTTGAAACTTTATGCACTTTTTCTATAAGGAAGTGGCTCCATATTATGTCTGTTACAAACAAACAAAACACAAGGAAAAGGCTGTTAAACAGCAGTTGAAACACATTATGTTAATAACAGATTCACGTGTGAAAGTAGTTAGGTGCTGAAGACAGAGACAGCTGGGGAGAGAGAAAACAACAGCAGAGAGAAATTAAATAAGAAAAGAAACACAACCCTTAATAGAGGGATACAATGCAGCCCTATGGCAGCTTCACAATTAAGCAATGCTGCAAAGAATGTCATTATCACTTGGGAGAATATAAGAATCCCTCTTCTTAAACAGGATCCAAGCCTCTGTGCAGCATGAATTATTTACCCTACTTAAAATTCTCTGCACCAAAACACATGTCAGCTGTGCAGCTGATGAGCTGTTTTCTCCGTCAGGTATGAAACCAGATATTTCCACTTAAAGGTGAGCTTCTTTAGTTCTCGCCTACAACGCTGCCCAAGACATGATATACCCATAATGAAGCTGCTGAGGCTCCAGATGAAATGCATCTGAGATGAGCACAGGGGGAGGAAAACATCTGAGCAGAATGCAGAGAAAAGAGGCAGGAGAAGGATGGATATGCTTAGGGTATTGTTTTCAGCCTTATTTACACAGGTTTACCTTGTTCTGGGACATCGAATTATTGTGATGATTACAAAGCCCCTGAGTTACATTCAGTAAGAGTCCTGTGTGAATCTGCCCTGTGTGAAATCTGTACGGCTGCATCGCTGAGCGAATCTTCTGTTTTGTGCGCACGCTATATTCAACACCTCCAAATTATGAAATATGGAGCTGGTGGTGAAATCTGCACAGGTGATTTTCAACAGTTTGCCATATGACACAAGCCATGCAGAGCTTTTAGCTGGACGTAAAAAGACAGATTAAGAGGACTGCAATTGCGCTTATTTTTTTACATCATCTTCTAATGGTGGGGTTCATGCCTAAGGGGGACTGAGTAAACACAAATTAAGATGCTCCACTAAGAGGATAAAGGATGTTTGGTAACTACTATCCCTAGCTCTAATGTCATTAATGTAGGAAGCAGTTTAGCAGGACACAGCTGTGTTTGTCCGTGCAGCAGTGGAAATACAAGACGTGTGCGATGTGCAGGGACGGAAGGAGCACTAGAGTATTTTACTGAAGTAGAATGCGTGTGGCGTGCGTTTGATGCTGATGATGTTCTATGATGGAACACTTGAATCAAAGAACACCTGTAGGGCTGCTGTCCAAAATGTTCCCCAATGAGGAGAAAGCATGCGGCCACCTGGAGAATAAGAGCTGCACTCTGTGTCTTTTTTCAGAGCACTCTGCCTTTTTTGTGTGTATGTGGCCACTCTGAGCACTTTTAGTTGAAAATCCCTGAACTTTTTTTTTAGGAGGGCGCTGGAGTCATCACCGACTCCAACACCGTTTTTCTTCAATCATATGCCAGATAAGCGCACGTCCAGCACTTTTCTGCGAGATATATGCTGGGGTGATAAGTGACCAGACTACTTGCGTAGCAAAGATTCTAGAGCGGGGAGTGCTACAAAATACGTGAATCAGAGGCAAAAAGGCCACTTTCCTCGACAGTGGTCAAATATGCTTAGCAACGGTCAATTACACGAAAATAATGGCCCATTCAAGTGAATGGAGCATTCTACAGCATTAAGAAGAGCCGTGTAATGAACAACAGTATTAATCTGTAGCAGCCTGTGGATGCAACTGATTACCAATTATAAATATACAGCCTCCTTCTTCAGTGCAGCTTTTCCTAGAACTGACCAGAAAAGAGGAAAAACTCATACAATTAAACAGAAGTGACAGAAAATATCCAAGAAAAAAAAGGACCACCATGAACTACTTGGCAACGTAAGCAAGCTGACACTTTTTAACAGGCATCATCACATCAGATAACACAGATGTATGGATAATATACAAGGTAGACTTCACAGCAGCAACACCTCGCAAATACACTTCAAAGCAAATAGAGAGCATGTGCAGTTTTCTGAGCATGCACACACACACACACACACACACACAAACACACACACACACACACACACACACTGAGCCTTGTCATTCACAATCTGCCCGGGATTCAACGTCTCTGCTCATTCATTCAGTGCATTTACATGCACAGCTTAGTCGAGGAGAAGCTACATCTTTGTACATTTCGTATATGGTGTACATGATAATTACACAAACTAGATGCACAATGGCGCCCTTGCTTGCGGTGATTTCGGAGGAAAGCCGCTGCCGCCGTCCTTCTACTTCTGGCTCACGGCCCCGGGAAAAAAAAGTCCCAAGCCTGCGCAGAACGCAAAAACCGATCCGATCCAATAGAACGTATACATGCAGGAGTAATGCGACTATCAATTGAATAAGCTAGGTGTGTCAATCCGACTATGAGAAATCCAATCCGGTCCGATATTAGTCAGACTAAGGTGTATACATGCATTTTAAAAATCCGACCATAGTCGGACTAACCCAGTAATTCGGTTTTCTTGACTGTCATGTAAGCGCACTGACTGTCACTGCAAAATGCAACCAGTCCACTCAGCCTCTCTCGTTCCACTGCGCTCCTGAAAACAGTTCTTCAAACGGTGAGCTGAATGAGTGCTCTGCAGTCACCATAGTGATTGTCACACACAGCATAAAAACAGCTTAAGTTATTCGGCAATTATAGGATCAACCACGATTATGGCACCTAGACACAGCATGGCAACTGTTCGTCAAGCGATATTGTAGGTGTGTTCAATTTGGGTCACTTAGCTTGCAGGGGTCTTGCATCACACCTGTGATGAAGAAACCGAAATGTTACCAGAACTCATAATGAATTTATCTTTACTTTTAACGCATTAATGTTCATATTTGAGCTATTCACAAACTGCTAACCTTGTCTGTGCGCAACATCACATTGCCTGTGAGCTTATACATTCAGTCCGGGTTTCACCTCTCTGGATGTGGAGCTCTGGCTTCCTGAGCACACAAGCAGCTTCTTTTTTGTAACAGCTCTTGATTGATCACCTTCTCTTGTTTTTGTTTTTTTCCCCAGCACATTGTTTATCATGTGTTTTTCATTAGACTTTTGTTTTTTGTGATGGCTACATTTGCAGATGTAGCAAAGAACTATATTTGAGGAAGAAATGAGTCAGTAACTTAAAGAAGTATCGTAAAAATACAAAAGATGTTTTGTTATAAATTAATAACTTACACCCTACCTAATATGAGATATTCCTTCAAATTAAAATAACACCATCAGTTGTTTGTGTTAGTGACCGGCTAGGTCAACAAAATAGACTTGAACACAGGGAGACCACATGATAAAAAATATTGGGCCATGTACTGACCCCTGAGGGACACCGGATCAGTGGTGGATCTTTGAGGGGCAGTGGAGAAAATGTAGATGTATGCAGTGGGGCACCAGTGTGCAGAGAGTCCTGATACATTAATAGGGAACTTGAAGAGTATCTTAGAGGGCAATTCCCCTCATTTTGTCAACTGGAGGCCATTTTATCATGTTTACTGTCACTTTTGCAGCATTTTTTCGAGGTTAGGTGCATTAAACTTTTTTTGTTCTCGGTTTTGAATCCGACAAAAATAGGTGGCCAATTTCCTTTCCTTTGAATTGACATAAATCCTCTATTGATCACTCTGATCAAAATAAAAAAAGAACTGCTCTGAAAGCCAAACAGAAAAAACCCCAACATAATTTACACCCGAGTGTAAATCAGACTGCGTCTGCAATGAATGCATGTGGCCTCCAGAGACAGACCTCTCTAACCATGAAATTACTGCATGGGTGTCTGCAGAAATGAAAGTCTGTTGAAGGTCTGGGATAACATACAGATAAAAAAACAAACATGTATTTATGATTCAGCAATAGCATATCGTATTAGTTAGGTCAAAATACATACCTGTGCCATAAGTGTTCATCTTGTGTGTGAGCCATAAAAGAAATATAATGTTGTAACCATTCAGCTACTCTGAAGAAAGAACTATTCCCATTGGCGGTATTAATGGCATGACCTGCTGGGTGATAAGAACGTACAGAAGCTTGCTTTTCAGGTGCAGGGAGGAGAACCAGATGGAGTAAGATGAAATGAAAATAAAAAAAAATCAAGGCAGGATAAGGGTGTAATCAGTTACGCCAGCCTGAAAGAAAATAACAAGAAAAAAATTCAGCAATCTGTCTTCATGGATAAGCTGAAGAAAACCTTCAAATAAGCTTTAATAAAATGTCTAAAGAAGGAGTTTAACTCTAGGAACCAAGATGACTCAGGTACAAAACAGGGTCGTTCATGAAGGGATGATTGGCATAATTCTGAGTGACAGGAAATGGAAAGCTGCCTTCGTGTGGACACTGGCAATTTAATCAGAGATGAGTGAGAGGCTAGGGAGAAGCAGCGAGTTAAACAAGTGGAAAGATGCAGACACACAGATACACAAGTTGTGCATACAGAAACACGCACACACACACACACACACACACACACACGTAAAAACACAAATACAATAAACACGCTCATGCTGTGACCCGTAGCCAGAAGAGAATAAGCTCCAAATTCCATCTGTTAAAGTGAAATTTGATCCTGTTTTCACTGAGTGGCTGGTGCTGCAGGCCTGCTGGGGCCAAGCGCAGACTCCATTCACACTCTGTTGACCTCAGCTGGAGCACTAAAGCTTTTTGGACTTACATCACTTCTTCTAACCAATAAACTGCAAAACTAACGATGCACAATACCAGCAGCGCGTCATTGGTAATGGCTGGTAAAGGCATTTGAAATTAAATAACATGAAGTAGTTTGATTATTTTGCCCAGTGAATGTGTATCTGTATGTCTGCATCTGCCAGCAGGCCATCCCAATAACCGTAGACGTGATAAAAAAATGTTAATTCCTCTACGGGAGAGAAGATTTGTTGATGTTCTCTGCAACTGAGTGGAAACATTTTGTACATATATAGTACAGACATCAGCAATCAGCCCAATGAAATGGAAAATATCAGCATATCAGATATCTGCAAAAACACTGTGCATCCCTATATAAAGCTCATAAACCCAGTCAAAATTGAGTTTTGGAGACAAAATTAATGTAAAACATCTTTTTTTAAAAGGGAAAACATCTGAATGACCACTTTTCCTGTTAGCATGTAGATCCTCTGGTTGTCTGAGTTTGATTGACAGAGGCTGGCAGGCTGAGCCCCAGCAGGGCAACCAAAGAAACACGAAAAAGATGAATTAACTTGTGCTCTAGCCTTCCAGCCGTGTGGTTGAAAGTATGATGTACGCAGTGGCACAGAAGAGAAACACGAGCAACTAAATGGACTGAAGTGAAATCTGCAGGTATGTTTGCATTTAACATGGCGTTTAATGAGCCACAGATGACTAGCTAATTTGCTAGCTAGCCGGCAAGCTGACATTTATAGTGCACTTTTCCCTGCTGAATGTTAACATTGCTAACCTAATGGGGGTATTTAGAAGGCTGTTGCTCTTGTGCTGTGTAGTCTATTGTCTAGCTTTTATTTACTTTCCTCAGCCCATGGATGGATGGATGGACAGAATGTGTGGATCAATTCTAAATGTGACCATTATTTGGATTCTAATATCAAAAATCACCACAGAACTACCAGTACAGTCAGACCCTTTTGCGACAGTCACCAAAAAGCACATTTTGAGCACCAGTAATGCAGTGATTGTGTGGATCTTATTTTATATTCCATGTCTCTTTGCTGGATCCTGTCTCTATTTCGTGCCGCAATGATCCGAGCGAGGTCCATTAGTACCATGGCTTAAGTGTAGTGAAATATAGTAATGTTAGATTTCTAGCAATTCACCACCAGAGCCAGCAGCAGGGTTGAGCTAGACCATCCCAATTTCAATTAAACAAATATGAGTTATGGGTCAGCATTTTACTTTGGCCTGCCTTGTTCCAGGTCTGGTGAGGAGAAAAAACACCTCCACCTGTCACACTGAGCACGCACATACAGGACAGGAAGAGTGCTTCGCTTCGACACAGCTCTCTGCGTCTCTGCAACACTTTCTCACATAGAGCCTAATACCAGAAAGGCCACTGGCCAAAACATCCTCATTAGTGCCAGAGAATATACACAAAACAGTGGAGGTCTCGTGATTATTCTAAGATTATTATTATGCCTCTCCAGCAACAACTGAAGGAACACTATTATGCAGCGAGTCTCATCAGAGCTGTCAAAACTAATATACCATCATTCGCTAGTACAATGATTTGTGTGAGGAGAAGCAGTAGACCTCCATTCTTACCTTGACGATGAAGAATGAAAAGCCTCTCTTTTGCAATCAATGCCCTGGATGTGAATTTGCTTTTATCCCATATAGACTTTCTCATGCCTTTATCATGTTATATTTGTTTTATATATAAAAAAAGTTGGTGTAATTTTTACCCAATTCTTTTATCGTTCCAACAATCAGAACAACATACTATGATTTGATTCTCTTGAATGTGAGATAAACAAAAGTGTCTCAGTTATGTATGCCCAAACCAAATGGCTATTTTCCAAAGAAAATTGGATGCATGCAAAACTAGGACACACTCAAAGTTGCGAGGCAGTCACCAGCTCTGGAGCCTCAGAAATTAATTTTCAAACTTGACAAGGAGAACATGCCACAACACATAAAGATTCGGCTGATTTACAATGCTGCAGAAAGATTCAGTCCAATTCAATCCCAGATTCAATCTGCTGGGAGCAGCTTAAGGGCCATCGGTGAGCGTGAGTAGGCACCAATATGTCTGACGAAGAAATCCCTGATGAAGATCAATACGATCATCCAAAACATCTCACCAGACTAACACCTACTACAGCTGAGGGTCAGATAACACTGGATTTATGGTTTTAATTACATCTAATTATCTAGCATCAATTCAAGTCTTACGTGTTATTGAGTCTTTCAAGGCCTCTTCCAGTTAAGCAGGCAGTGTAGGTGTTGAACAGCCACATGCTACTAATGATTTTATGCTTTGTCTAAAAATGAGTAAATTTGCCACCAACATGCTGTACACAGAAGAACAAAAATCTAAATTGCTCATGGCTATGACATTTTTGTGTGAACTGGATGTTCCCTTTGCACTCATTTTTTCATTGGGTCACATTAGAACAAGTCCTTGATTGATGTGATTATAACCTGAATATGATGAATACAGGATGAACAGCATTAATTAGTTTTTCCTTTTACAATGTTGCAAATGGGCCCAATCCCAAACTCGTGTTAAATTCAACATCAATAACTTAATAATGCCCCTTACCCCAAACTTTTAGTCCAATTCTTGTTGGGATAGAGGGGTAGAGCTTAGTGTTAAGGCTGCATGGCCCTTAAAACAGAGGTTTTTCAGAGGTATACTTCAAAATTGAAGGCTATGATAACTTTCTATCGTTTCGATGTATTATGGTTGTTTTCTTTATAACATGAAAATAAAACCATCATGCATAGTTTGCTAATAGCTAACGAGCTGGTTTGCTAATGTTACATTGTTCTTGCTGGTTTGTGTATGACAGTCCCATACTTAAACGTAGTTACTAAAATCCAGCAGCAAAGTTGGTGCACATGGTATCGTTCCTCTTAATGTAAACACCATCGACGTCAGTTGATGACGTACGAGGGTCTTGATGGGTTGTCCAATTTCAAAAGGGGAAATTTCAGCGAAAAATTAGGCACAGGGATATAACTTGGAAGTTGGATTGGGGCTTGGTTAGTTACCCAAAGTCTCTTACTACTATCTTACAAACTGCACCTTCAACCAAGGGGGCAACCATTTTAATAACAAATAACACTTTGTTCATCAGGCTTGGGTCTCCCTTGGTTCCTTGAATTCCTGGTGGAATCCCTGGATGCTTTCTATTCTCTCTACTTTTAGTGTCAAACAAAGGGCCATAACATGTAGCGCCATTATGAGTAAGCCCCAGAACCTAGAAGGCAGAAAAGATTATCTGTGAGAAGTGCCATGAGTACACTTCTAGCACTGGATTTTAATGAAAGTATTATGAGTGGTGATAAAACAGGCACAATGCTAGCCCTAAAGGCCCCCACACACTGTCCAGATTCAAACCAACAGCCAACTGCCTTTATCCAACTACTCTGTTGCCTCTCGTCCGACCCGTTCAGCAGAAAAGTTGCATTGAACAGATCGCTTCGACGTGCTGCCAACTCCACGGTAGCATGTACGTTCTGTGCTTGAGCGAGATGCAATAAGCGGGTGGCACAACGTGAAAACAGGAAATGACGGTACAGAGTGCATAGAAAAACAAAGCTCACACGGTATTCCGCTCCTCCCACACACTGCACTGATTTGCTAGCACATCGCCAATCAGAATGGCCATACAGCTGACACATAGCCAATCAGAGAATCCAATGGCTCAGACGGCCAACAGCCAACCTTCTCAGACTTCGCATGTTGAATCGGAGCAGACAACGCTCCGAAAGCTTCCAACGCAGCTGAACACATCGAACATATTTGTTCCCCACCTCCTCTGAGTCGCCCCAAACGCTTCAGACGTCCAACGGTTGGGCCAATGTGTTCCTGCCTTAAGACCAAAAAAATGGAGAACAAGTCCTCGATTCATGCGATGATAACCATGATGGAAGAGCTCTTTAACATTTGAGACAGGATATGTAGAAAGCAGTGTCCCAGAATCCGAGATCAAGGCTACAGTCAAAGCACCAGGGGAGGATGCGCTGCAGTATTGAGGATTATGATTGTTTTCAAGATAAACTGATATCATTCCTTACTTTGACATTGTTTTCAATCAACCAGTGCTTAACAGTATGAGTTCCATTACCTAAACTACATTTGCAGGTGAGCAGTTCTTGTCCACAAAGTCATGATTTAAAGGTTTGCAAAGATGCAATAAGTCTTGAGCGAAAATTGCAGGCTTGAACCCAACTTATCAGTAGAAAGGTTAGGGTAAAAGTTAACTTCTATTCAAATCAATTAATAGACAAGGGTCAGAACTGGGTTGGTAGTTAGAGCAGGAAAACTTCTCTGTAAAGGAATTAATTAGGGGGGATGCCAACAAAGGCTATAACGCTAGGGTGGATGCAAAATAGACAATCTAGCAACGAAAGAGTAGAAATAGGCTGGTGTATATATACACTGCAATACTAATGAGGGAGATGGGGAACAGGTGGAGCGGGTAATTTCAATCCAGCATCCAGCGGCTGCAAACTTTGTTTTGGTTCAATGTGTATAGAGTTGGTTTGAGTTATCAAAACTTGCCATGTTACTGATGTGGCAATTAAAACTAGCTAACAAGTAAGTTATATAATGCTAACAGAAGATGGAGGACCAGGACTAGTTATCGAAAGCTAGTGTTAAATTCAAGTCAGAGATAAAAAAAATGAATACCTCAAGCATATTTAATCATAGCTATGTGTAGTGGGCAGCTACTGGAAGCCGTTTCACCCTCATTTAATTTAATTGCAGACTGTCCAGATGTGATGCAATCTCATTAAATCACTCTTCAAGTCTTGGTTTATGTAGTCTAATTCACTGGATGTAGACTGTATAAAGCAGGGGTATACGACCCGCGAGACTGTTTGGTCCAGCCCGCGAGGCAATCCTTAAACGGACAGTGTGTGACTATTTAAGTAATTTATTAACTCAAATCAACGTCTTTGTTCATAAGTAAGTCCCCATTGTTGTACAATTACCTCTGCCAACAATCTGAAATATCCTCCGGAGCGAAGAATTACCTATCTCAATATACATAGCACGGGTAAGCTCTACGGAGTCTGCCATGTCTTTCCGGGTGTAAAAAATGTATGGACTGCCGAGAGGGACACAAAGCACTACGTAGTAAGGCTAAACACCATTTAACTCAGAGCTAGCTTGACTGCGGAACTGAGAGGGAGCTCAGCGAAAGCGCTCGTCACTAACTAACATCTAACTAACTACATCTTTACCTCATTACTTGAATCAGTAGAAATACTTGACGCTGTTGGGAAAGAGTCCATATTTTGAAAATGATTTTTTTGTCCGACAGGGCCACCGTAGCTTCTGGAACGTCTTCAGGACGGGAGGGGTGAGCAAAATAGTGTTGCAATGTACAGCCTCACAGCTAGATGGTGCTAAATACTCAATATATTACACACTGTCCCTTTAAGTACACCCACAAAGAATTAATTCAGGAAAAATTATTTCAAATGTGCAATTGAATGCTCCCGGGGCAGGTGTCTGTCTTTCCGGGCCATGACCAAGGTCATTGAACACAACATCAGCGTAACTGTCATCGCGTGTCATCTCCTCACGTTGTGTCCTCAGTGAATGACTGGTGATAACAACGAGAGGAGACTAATGTTGGCTAAAACGGAAGATGGCGAGTAAGAAAAGAAAAGTGTGGAGTGTTGCTCTTTCAGGGATAACTGGACGAATGAATTCTTCTTTGTGAAAGTGAAAGGCAAGTCTGTGTGCCTGGTGTGTGGGGACGCTCTGGCAGTAATGAAAAAGGTAAACCTTCAGCATCATTACAGCGCGACACATGCAAAACTGGATGCGTTGAAAGGACAAGTGCGCGTGGATAAAGTTGCCACTCTTCGACGGAGTTTGATTGGCCAGCAAGAAGTTTTATCCAAACTGCAAGAGGACCAGGACAATGCAAAGCAGGCTAGATTCGTGGTGAGTGAGCTAATTGCTAAGAAGCAGAAACCTCATGCTGAGGGTGAATTTGTCGAGAGCCTCGTTGCCGCTGTGGAGCTGCTCGCGCCAGAAAAAATCAAGCTGTTCCAAAGTGTCAGTTTGAATCGGAGAACCGTCTCAGATCGGATTACTGACATAGTACAAAACATTGAGAAATCATTGAAGAATACTGCAAGAGATTTCCAGTTTTTCTTTTCAAAACTGACTCATGCAAAGACTCGGCTCCGCTCAAGACTGACTGACCCAAACCTGGAAAACCAGCTGAGAGCATCATCACTGCCACCTAACATCAGACGTCTCACCAAGGAGAAGCAGTTCCAGCCATCGCATTATTTCACACTGACATGATAATGATACTAATAGTAAGTTTCTTTTTTTCCACCTCAGATTGACAGTAGACAACCAGACAAATAGTAGACAAGTACGGCCCTCTAAAATCTCATATCAGCTTCAAATCACTCGAAAAATGACATCGGAGCTATGTTCAGCCTGCTTGCAAAAGAAAACTACCTGTTTCCACTCAACAATTTCACTTCAGATTGACAGTAGACAACCTTATGTGAGACAACTCAGATCTGTCATTTTCATTTAAAGCTCATATAAATTTCAGAGGGCTGAATTTTTTTTTAATTTCACATCAGAATGCTCTGAAATGATTTGAGGTACAGTATAAGGTTATCTACTGTCAATCTGAGGTGAAATTGTTGAGTGGAAACAGGGAGTTTTCTTTTAATAGCAGATGGAATTCAGGGGTAATGGAACTCAGATCTCACTTTCTTGTGATTAAAAGCTGATATGTGAGATTTTAGAGGGCTTAATTTTTTTTTTTTATTTCACATCAGAATGCTCTGAAATGATTTGAGGTACATTATAGGTTATCTACTGCTTAAACTGCTAAACATCAGTGAATGTAAAAAACAACAGGAACAGAAAATTCCCCTGGTATAAAGCATTTAATTGAACTTCCATCTTCCTTTTGTTGTCTGCGTTTGCTGTGTCCAAAATCCCCAACATGAAACAACAACCTCCAAGCTAGCAGCCTACACACTGAAACTGTGTACCTTTCTCACTTTATCTAGTTTTAATTATGTGTTTTAAGAACTTTTAGTATTGTATGTTGTTGCAGCTACAGTACGTAGCACGTTCGTCGTATGTTTAAACTACTTGGCAATAAAAAGGATTCTGATTCTGATTCTAACCTGTGCGCTAACAGTGCAAATGGAGGGATTTAGCCGTTTTAATGTCAGGGCTCTTTTCCCCAGGGGCTGACCAAGTTTCCCCCTGACACTATTTTGCAAGTGAACCATTGTTGCATCAAGGGTTGAATGCTGCCATGGACTGTAGTTACCAGATACCAGAATCTGCTCAAGTTTAAATTAAAAAAGGACCATAACATGCAAGACACAAAAAGGCAGGTATAAAATCCAGGATTAAAATGAAAAAAAACAAAAAACAGTAAGCAATGAAGGTTTGGGAACATGAGGAACAGGACTAACGCCAGGATACAAACAGCAACAGCAGACGAGCTGACACAAAGAGAGGGGAAGACAAGGATTTAGATACACAACGGGTGATTAACTAATAGAATTCAAGAGTGAAAAGAATGTGAAGACAGACAAAGGGGGGAAATGAAAAGCAAAATGTGATACCTGAGGCCATAACCTAAAAATAAAACAGGAAATTACAAAACAAAAAACCCAAACCATGACAGAATCAGAACTGGTGCAGCCAAGCCTTTCTCTAGCACTGACACAGGGCTGTGGAGATAGGACTGGCTATGAGAGACTAAGACTTATGTGAATCACTAAAATGGAACAGGACATCCTCGAGGCTACAGATAATTCCCCTTAAAAATCCATTTGTGAATTGAGCCACAGCAACAAACACATACAAACAAACGCTTTGAATCTCACACGACAAGCAGTTTGTAGATGCGGGCTCAACCAACTATATAAACATAACAACATCCAAATGGAACGTCTAGACACTTTCATATTTATTTTACACAATAAATACCCTCTATTGTGTATATCTTTACCCAGACTCTTATATTTTAATGTCAGTTTTTCCAGTAGTTTGCTGTTTGTGTTTTCCTCCTTTGTTTTTGTTTTGGTGCCTTGACTGCTGTTTGAATCACTGTGAAATTGAAGTCATGAATGCATGATGAACAAGCAACCCCATGCACCTTGATGATTTGATGGCCGGTGTGGATGTGCATTCTGATTTGCTCTGAAGTATGACATTACTCTGCACTCCCTCGATTTGCGATGCGGCCAGGCCGAAGCACTGCAAACCTGTCCTAATTGCCTTTGCAACTCCCCAACCACGCTGTTATTTTGTTTTGTTCTGTGTATGTCTCTTTCACAGATGTTTGTATCTCTCAATGATTGTCTCTGTCTCAATAAAGTTTAAATAATAATTCAAGGTGTCCAAAAGTTGAAAACTTTTACAAAGTCCTGAATGGTCTTTATTACAGTTATTTTTCAGCAGTGTGGGATCTCTCACTCTGAAAGTTGTGGCTTGTTTTCTGTTCTGTTGACTGAACTATGTGCCCGTTACCTAAAGGTGCAGTGGCGGTTCACTGGGTTTAAACCCTTCATATTAATTCACTGCCAGCCTGGCTGCTGCCCCACTTTTATTGAAGCAATCCTCATTAATCTAAGATAAATGAAGACAATGAAGGTGCTCGTGCACAAAAACTTCTTTCTAGTAAGTGAGGATGCCTTTTGTCTAAACTAGGGATGGAGCGGAACAAACGCTCCAAAAGTTTGAGCGGTATGATGAAATGGATAGTTTGCTCGCAGGAAAGTACAGAGACAGACTTCTCCGAGTTTCAGCGGCTAAAGAACTCGCAGAGCGACATACAGGCGCTAATCACTAATAAGACACAGCTGCCAGAGTGAGCAGGAAGACACTGGCATGTGGGAAGACATCTGGTGGGCAGGTAGGGAAACAAAGGGCCCGGGAAGTAACAAAGGAGAACTTAATTTTCAAAGATTATATAAGAATAAACATGGGCCTTTAATTGAAAACAGTCTTTACTTGCTGTGCATGACTTTGTGGCTGAAACATTATGCATAGTCAAAAACAGTATCCCATTATGTCCAGCTCACACATCGGCTGTGATTGCTTTTCCAGACTATGGCAAGAGCTTTGTCTCCGTGTCTTAAAGGAGACATATTATGCTAATTTTCAGGTTCATCATTTTATTTTTGGTAACGACTAGAATATGTTAACATGCTGTACAGGTGTTACTTTCAACATTCAGCCACTCCATCTCCCTCCTTACATTTCACGTCACACCAGCGCTGATGTTGAAGTCATCTGCCCTGTCAAGTGGTCGCCAATGTTAGCTAGCTGACATAAATGTTGCTAACACTAACGTTTACATCCCTAATTGTAGCTAGCTAATATTAGGACAGTAATGTAGGATTCAGCCATTTTTACTCTTTTTTTTTTCCAACAAACTGGAAACTACCAAGACTCTTGATGCTGATATCATGTGACACGTCACTTTACTATTGGCTCTTATCAATATGATGTTTTGTTCAATTCCTTAAAGAAATCACATCAGTTGTCTCGAACAGTGCTGTCCAGTGCAGCAGCTCTGTTTTAGCTGCTATCCCTTTAAGGGACCCCTCCTGAATACCCAGTCTGCTCTGATTGGTCAGCTCACACACGTCTGAAGCAGCACTGCTCACCGTGTCTCCAGTCGGCTCTGTCATGTTTTCAGCTTCCAGTTAGTGTCACTCCAAATATGAATTTGATTGAGAATGTGTGACATGGTGACAGTGTGTGGTGTCAAGAAGTCAAGGTGTTGAAGGCTGGGCTACAGGCATAGCTTTTTAGGAGCAGTGTCTTTATGTTGGAGGGGAGTTCCAGTTGGTGTGGACTTCAGGCTTTTTAACTTTAAAGACCTTTTACGTGCACAAGATCCTGTATAATAACATGAAGGAAAGAAATTAAAAAGGGGTAATGCGTTATATGTCTCCTTTAAGTAACTATGGTTTTCTTAAAAATGATTTTATTTTATTTGCCTTAATCAAACAACACATTGTCCAGACTGATGGAAAAAGGAGAATGAACAATAAAACCAAACAATAAATCTTTGTCTTGTGTGGATCACTTTGATCTGATCACTTAGGCCTACTTTTTATTTATGTCCAAAGCACTTGATGTAAAAAGGCACAGAGTGACGGAAGAGACAGAGGGACTGAACAAGGGGCAGACTGATCTGAGCCGATATTAAAATCTTCTGAATTTGCCCAACGGAGTGGAAAAAAGGCCACACTCATTTAACCTTTGCTAACAAGTTGGGAGAAGAAATGACAGGCGGACGGACAGAAAATATAGGATGATCAATGAATAGAGAGGATGGGAGATTGGATAGAAACAGCAAGGACAGGGAGATACAGAGATAAAGATCCACTGAGGACGGACGGAAAATACTTCATTAAGGAAAGTCACAAGAAAATCTGGAGGAGGAATGAGCGATAAAACACAGCCTCCCCCTCCGCTCGTCTTCATTTCTGGCTAGTTCACATACTGTAAGTGTTTTAAAACCTGGTGCTTAGATGATCCCATCTGTAGAATTTACTCAAAGGATCATCAGACTGGCACCGTAAAGTGGGCATAATTACAGCCGACTGATAATGACAAATTGGCTTGAATTTCCAAGCGGAAATGGATGTGAGAGGAGAATGTGGGTGCAGCAAGTGAGATAACCCACAGATGGCAGAATTAAAGTGAAGCTGTTGAAGTGCCTCCATTTGTGCATATTTCCTGTGCAATTCTGAGCCACTAAATTCTTGTTAGAAATCTACAATTAAGTGAAAACATTTTGTTGGCTGGAGCATCTAATACAATTGGGTTTTCTTTTCTTAATGCATTTTTTGGCCTTTTAGTGGTTTAATTTATAGGACAGCTTACAGAGATGAGATGGCGGTGAGTCGAGCTCTGGGCCGCTGCAGCGGGGACAAGGCCTCTGTACACGGGGCGCACGCTCTGCCAACTGAGCTACCGGAGCACCCCGACGGTTTTCTCCTCAAACACATGCATTTTAAATTTAAATGCTGTTAAAACCCAGCATAAAAAATTCTAAGGCGTCCTCCAAGCATTTAGAGTTACTTTATGTGTTTTACTAAGCCTGAACTACACGCACAAAAAGACTTACTAAATTACACCACAAGATCTTTACTCATTTTCCCATCAAAAGTTTCCAGCAAAACTTTCATCCCTGAGTAAATTTAAAATTAACTGGGCTCTAAACTCCCTGCCTGGCTGCTCCACTCTCAAGCATTTTAAAAGTAAAAATCACAAAATGGGCAGCAGGCAACAATACTTAAGATAAGCCGTGTCCTGATGAGGACTGCTGAGTTGAGTATCAATAGAACAAATCACACGGGAACTGCTGCGGTAACATAAAATGAATGTGAAATGACACCAGCCAAGCATGCATCGCCCCCGTTGGAGGGAGGCGGCATACTTTCCACTCGAGGTCAGGTCTGAGGTGAGGGTGACTCACCTCAAAGGTGTATCATCAGCGTACGGATGCCGCCTGCAGTCCACTAACTTGACCGTACAGTGTTCCTGTGCTCCTGCCCAGCCTGATTCCCCCCCGCACCTGTTTCACAGCCTCAGCCTCATTAGCACTGCCCTGTTCCCAGCGTCTCCACCTGCACCTCCTCCCCTCGTTAGTTTGGTTTGTTTTTAAGCCCGTGTTGTCCTCTCACTCTTCGGTTTGTCCGTTTCCGTCCACGCAGCCCCTGTTCCTGTTCCTGTTCCCCGGGCCTTGTGTGTTTCTAGTGTTTAACATACTTAATAACGTTTAGACAGAAGTGTGCAAAAAACAGCAATAACAACAATTTTTCAAGAAAGGAAAGACTCCACCCCATACAGAAGCAAACTCCTTGCCCTCGTTGTCACTTATTAAAAAAAAAAAACAATCTGTAAAACACAAATATATATATATAGACCTTCAGTGAGTAAATCAGTCAGAATACTGAACAAAGATTCACTCTTGTACCTTTGTCGATGGTTGGTTAAAAAAAGTCAGAAAAGGCCCCCACACCTGTTAAAATTTCATTTCAGAACCCCTCAGCACAAATGTAATTTTCTCCAGTTTAAGATGATATAATACATCTTTCACCCAGTGTGAAACAGTAGGCGGGGCAGCATCCTTCCATTTCAAGAGGATCAAGCGGCGTGCTCACAGAGTTGAAAAGGCAATGAGCTTCCAACCCCCGACAGGCAGTCCTAACCTCTTACCAGTGACCCCGAAAAGCAGTAAAAGGGGTTTTAATGTTATATTAACACCAAGTACACAAGAAAGTGCTTCACAAATACCCTCCCAATACTGTTGTATTTTGGGACAAAGCCAAACATGTGTATTAAAGTGGCTTCCTCCAATTTACATCTGTAGCACGTTGGGTCAATATGAGGGTAAATTCTTGCCAGTTTGGATTTGTGAATATGAGCTCGGTGTACCACTTTAAACTGAATGATAGTGTCTCGCACACATTGAAGATGAATTAATTTTCTTCAAAACTTTAGTCCAGTCTGCCTTGTGTGTTTCTGATTTGTTCCTCGTGGTTTTATAGTTTGTCCTCAGTTTGGTATTTCTTTTGGTATTTTTTTTTTCCTCGGACTTTCCTTCACTTGTCACTTATTACTTCCGTTTAAGTTTTTGGTTTTCAACCTGCCTGCCTCTCCGTGTCTTCACTTGGGTCCTGTTTTGTGTAATACGAGACAGAACGTTGTGTGACAGCCGACTTGTTCGATGTGCAGACAAATTACTGAAAAATACTAAATGTAGAGAAAAATCAGAGAAGCAGATAAAGTTGTTTTTATTTCAACTTAAACAGGCAATACACAAGTTTTCAGCTTCATCATCATTCACATTGTGCAACAAAAATTGCACAATGTGAAGAATATAGAACAATAAAAAACGTTTAGCTTTTGCACTGATTTCCTGTTAAACCTTGCTATCACCGTACTAAAACTAAAGTTTAATTAACTAGACATTTTCCATTTCTCAGTAATGGCTATAAAAGGATGTAATGTATATTCTTCTTTGTCTTGATGTTTTTCAGGCTGTTTTTCATGTTTTTCAAGATACACTTTGCATCTGAAGACCACACATTAAAAACTGCAACTTGATAACGGATGTCTGTTCGGCAGCACTGTCGCTGTACTTAGTGATTTTGATCACGTCCGCCTCTCTTCATTTGGTATTACTGCTCCCTGTAAAACCTCAGACAATTAGGTCCGACAAAAGATCCCTGAGGGTAAATGATCTGCTAAGAGAACATTATATGCCCCGTTACATGTCCCTGAGCTAATAACTACCAAGAGTCACAAACCAAGACTCATGTTCATCGTTAATGCTTCTCCTGCCATCCTTCTCTTTGAGATTGTAAGAAATCTTACTTGAACTCAAAATACATCAGATTTGGTACTCCCAATCGAAAGAACGACTGTACTTCATCTCATTGTGAAACCTGGTAGACATGCTGTAATGTCCCAGATGGGACCTCTTCCACCCGTCAGTACAGCACACAGAAGGATTGGGCCACTTGGCTCTCACTCACCGGCCATTAGCGGCGCAAACTCTACTGGATGTGTTCCAAAAAGACGAATTCTCATACCTCAGTTTTGAACTTCCTCATGCTCTTTCATGTCTTGTCTTTTCTCTGTGTTTTACATTTCTTGTTTACTGCTCTTTGCACCAGTATTGTATTTTGTGAAGCATCTGATTTTACCGAATTGTACTCGCTTAATCATGTGCTGTATGCTATTATATTCTGTGAAGCACCCCGTAACTTTGGTTTTTAAGGGTTCTATAGAAATAACATTAAATATTATTATTATTATTATTATTATTATGTATGCCTTTGGTCAAATTTCCTTCATCTTATTTTCTGACAAATTTGAATTTTTTCTTCCTTAAAGGGATAGTTCGGGTTTTTTGAAGTGGGGTCACATAAAGTACATATCTATAGTCGGTCTGTTTCCTACCGTAATCACCGATCAGCGCAGCCTCAGTTTGGAGGAGTAGAGAGCCGCTCCAGCCAGATGCTCAGCTTAGTACTGCAGTGAACGGGGTCCAGAGAAAAAGCTAAATAAACCACCTAAAACAAGGCTCAGCTAAAAAAATCTATATCAGTTCAAGTGTACGTTGTATAGGTAAAATTCACACCGCTTTACATCGCCGTCAGACCGCGCTTTCTTTTGGCACTACATTTTCTCAACCGCAGAACCCCCGTATCCCTACGCACTAGCGTAACTGGGCAACAGCTGATCAGCGAGCGGCGGAATACAGTGCGGGGCTCAGCTGCTGGACGAGAGGTTTACTTTCGATAAAAACGAAACTTAACTCTCCGTATCCCTCCGCAGTAGCGCTCATGCGTAGAGATACGGGGTTTCTGCGGTTGAGAAAATGTAGTGCCAAAAGAAAGCGCGGTCTGACGGCGATATAAAGCGGTGTGAATTTTACTTAGACAACGTACACTTGAACTGTTATAGATTTTTTTAGCTGAGCCTTGTTTTAGGTGGTTTATTTTGCTTTTTCTCTGGACTCCGTTCACTGCAGTACAAAGCTGAGCGTCTGGCTGGAGCGGCTCCCTACTTCTCCAAACTGAGGCTGCGCTGATCGGTGATTACGGTAGGAAACAGACCAACTATGGATATGTACTTTATATGACCCCACTTCAAAAAACCCGAACTATCACTTTAATTTAGGATATCCGCATTCCTCAGCTCACTTTGTGTATATATAGTTAATAGTTTACAGTGCTTTTTTGTGTATAGCTGCCAAAAAAGGTTACTTACCTGCAGTGAAGAGCAAAAAACGGCTCGGCATTTCCACCCACCGGTGGCCCACCAGCGGGGTGCGTGCAACTTTTCACGCACGGAAAGAACATACTCTTTTGATGCCCCTGTCATGGTCAACGTAAACTCCCATGCCATAAATAACTGCAACAGAACATGAAAATATCAATGCACAACCCCAAAGCATAAAAAAATTAATGAATCATCAGAGCCAGCCGCTCCATAACAAAAACATGTCTACCTCTTCATCCTCCTCTCGCTCGTTGTTCTTCCCCTTGCTCATATTCCTCACTGTCCTGTCTCTCTCCCTGGTGTGCTGGCTCAGCTGTGTTGCTAACAATAGTGCTAGCAGTATTAGCGCTAGTGCTAGCTGAAGCTGCACTTCATTTTAAAACAAATCAGTCAGTTTGCAGCATTTTTCACCGTCAGCCAACAGTGCTCTCTTAGATTTCTCTCTCTTTTTCCTCTCCCTCCTTGTGTCCCTTGATGCCTCGATTCATTTGTTTTTGTTTTTTTGCTAGCTTAATCTCAGTCAACTTCCAACTTCCAATCTCCAACTTGGAACAGCCACACATACACAGTCCACCTGGTTCATTCTTGAAATTCCCAGAAGGCATTGCTTCAATTGAACCTTTGCAAACAAATAATCAAATAATAAAAATGCAGGTAGATTTGTTTTATTTCAAACCATGCACGTTTTTGAACATCTGAAGAAGACATTTTCATGACCAAGACTGTGATAGGGACACTTTATTAGACGGAATTTATTTAGACGCATAATTATCTTTTAAAAATGTAAAAAAAGAATATAGTACTTTTTTCCGGGAGCACATAAGGTAAGATTTCTGCCTCAACGTATTCCTTCTTAAATAACTCGACACGTGTCTAAATATGAAAGCTGCTGCTCCGGGTCATAAACTCCAGAGCACGGATATAAAAGTCCTCCTAGTAAAGATAACAGACTTTCAAAGGCTCTGTACTGGTGTGTTCTTGCAAATTTTATTGAATACTTTGCAACCGTCTGCTGAAAACCGCGGCTAGAAAGTGGTGAAAATCAATAATGTCCTAAAAATGTAGAAGGAATATTACATTTCAGTTTTTAACAAGAACATCATCTGTCAAAGAAAAAGTACTTATTTTTGTATGACAGACATTCAGTTTTGAAATCGTTTTAATAAAGCAGCACAGAGTCCGGGGAAATGCATCTATATCAGATGATTTCCAAACTGCAGAGCTACATACAGAGCCAATGTCCGGCTGGAAGGAAGTAGTTGTTTTTTTTATGTAGACAGGCAGAGAGGAAGGATGTGGTGGTCCGGTTGGTGGATGGACGCAATAAAATATTGATTGAAAACAACAACAAATTCAACAAATTTCAGATTTTTTTACCCCTCAATATTTGACCCACCCCAGCTGTCAGTAAGACTTTCTGTTGTCTGAGAGATTTATTGTGACTGAAACAACGTTAGTGGGAAGGTTACACTTTATTCATAGAGAAATTTGACCCTTCTATTGATATGATTGTTTCCTCACGTACTGCCCTGCAGTTGTTAAACTGCTCTTTCAGTATTTGGTAAGATATGAATAAGTCACTGTAAAATCTGCACATGAAATTGGTATTATTAAAATGACTCTTAAATAGAATCCAGCCACAGCGAGACGCCTTAGGAATCGAGACTAATTATATCGTCCTCCCCTTTCTGCAGAGGAGAAAACTTACTCAGCTTTTGCTGATTATAAAAAAGAAAGAAAGAAAGAAACGGTGAAGTTATCCAACATAACCTTAACCTTCAGGCTTAATGCTTCATTTTAATCGTGTACTCCTAAGTGGCTTTAATTACCCAATTGCACCACTGTCTGCTCAAATTAGATTAGTACTCCACCTGATACTCCTAAGAATGAAAAACTAACCCTGTATAGGGATTTCAAATTGCCGCCCCCGGGCAATAACCACAAGCACACCTTCATATGCAATTGAAATAGAAACGTGATTGAATAAAAATAAATAAACGCTTTTGACTTTTATTTTGAAGTTAATCAGTCGCAGGGAATTCAAAGTCAGTTTGCACGTTCATCAAAATGTCTCGACAGAGCAGAACAGCGGCTGTTTTCAGCATCTGTAGGCAGCAGATCAATTTTAAGTCTCCGGGAGTATTGACCAAGAAGGAGCTGTTGGATGAAGAGCTGCAGGCAACAGGCTGAACACCTCCAACTTTTCTCAGTCAGGTAATCCTTTTCCCTCGCTATCGTTATCAGGTTACCTGTTATCACTGACTTTAAATCCGACACGTTGCCAAATGGGCACTTTTGCTTTTCGATTTGACAACAAATCCCTCCGCCCTCACCTTGTCAGCGAGCTCTCCAAACTCTCTCCACGCTAAAAGCGAAAGGTGCCTCCTGTTGCTGTGTTGTGCGACTCTCATGCTGGCCCTGCTGCTGTGCAGAGTCGACGCCTATGGCAGTTTGTAATTGCAGCATCCGTCGTCAGACTATTGATTTCTTTTTTAAAGTAAAACGATGGGGGTACGGTGGGCAAGAAATGTAATTGGCGCAATGCCTGGATCACTGAGTACACAGAAAGCCTTGTGCAATGTTTAAATAAGTAATTTATAAGGAAAACAAGATTTTCACTGTTAAAGCTTATGTGCATACAGATTTCTAGTGCTGCAAGGTGTCTGGCAAGAAATAGAGTACAAATGTATTTCATTTGTTAGTTCAGTGCAAGGATTCATTAAGTTATATAAGAGTAGAGAAGAACATATATCAAAATCTATACAAACTACTGTTCTTTGTACAACTACATTAATGATGAAAATAAGAATTAAACATTTTGAAATATTGTGCTTTCTAGCACTTGAATGCTGTAGTGGCACTCCTAAGAGATGACAATTCATGCAGTGCCCTGAGCTAATTTGAGTTTGAGACCCCTGCTGTGTAGTCTGTATGAGTCTGATAATGGTTTTATTGCAAAATTAGGATAGGGCCACTATGTAATTCTGGAGAAATATTCAAACTCCAAATTTTTATATTTAGAATATGAATGAGGTAACAACACAAAACTGCAAAAAGGATGGTCAAATTGGCGGCTTGCTGCCCAGTATATAAGCGGCTATTAACTTATTAACTATGCAAACAAGGGCAG
>CAEMYA010000179.1:3773478-3793341 GCA_903131615.1 Diplodus sargus | reverse complement strand
GTTAATTCAAAGTTTGTCATTGTTGTACTTTATCATAACTGTGAAGTCTTAATTGCTTACTGATATAATTTGAGCTGTAACAACAGAAACAACCATATACAGGTGAAACTCAAAAAATTAGAATATCGTGCTAAAGTAAATGTATTTCAGTAATTCAACTTCAAAGGGAAAACTAATATATAGACTCATTACTTGTAAAGTGAGATATTTCAATGCTTGTTATAATTATGATGATTATGGCTTACAGCGTATAAAAACCACAAATTCAAAATCTCAGAAAATTTGAATATTGTGAAATTGTTTAATATTGCATGCTCAAAATGTCGCACTCTAATCAGCTAATTAATCCAAAACACCTGCAAAGGGTTCCTGCGCCTTTAAATGGTTTCTCAGTCTGGTTCAGTGGAATTCACAATCATGGGGAAGACTGCTTGTGTAGAAAACCATCATTGACACCCTCCACAAGGAGGGAAAGCCTCAAAAGGTGATTGCAAAAGCAGCTGGATGTTCTCAAAGTGCTGTATCAAAGCACATTAATAAAAACTTAAGTGGAAGGGAAAAGTGTGGAAGAGAAAGTTGCACCAGCAGCAGGGATGACTGCAGCCTGGAGAGGATTGTCAGGAAAAGGCCATTCAAAAGCGTGAGGGAGCTTCACAAGGAGTGGACTGAGGCTGGAGTTACTGCATCAAGAGCCACCACACACAGACGGATCCTGGACATCAAACAATGTCACAAGCGTCTTACCTGGGCTGTTGCTCAGTGGTCCTCCAAAGTTGCTCCAAAGTACTCTTTTCTGATGAGAGCAAATTTTGCATCTCATTTGGAAACCAATGTCCCAGAGTCTGGAGGAAGAACGGAGAAGCACACAATCCAAGATGCTTGAAGTCCAGTGTGAAGTTTCCACAGTCTGTGATGATTTGGGGAGCCATGTCATCTGCTGCTGTTGGTCCACTGTGCTTTATTAAGTCCAGAGTCAATGCAGCCGTCTACCAGGACATTTTAGAGCACTTCATGCTTCCTTCAGCAGACAAGCTTTATGGAGATGCTGACTTCATTCTCCAGCAGGACTTGGCACCTGCCCACACTGCCAAAAGTACCAAAACCTGGTTCAGTGATCATGGTGTTACTGTGCTTGATTGGCCAGCAAACTCGCCTGACCTGAATGAGAGACATGAGACTGAATGCAGAAGAGCTGAAGGCCGCTATTGAAGCATCCTGGTCTTCCATAACACTTCAGCAGTGCCACAGGCTGATGGCATCCATGCCACTGAGGCAGCAATTCATGCAAATTGGGCCCGAACCAAGAACCGAGTACATATGCATGATTATCTTTTCAGAGGGCTGACACTTCTGTATTTAAAATCCTTTTTGTATTGATTTCATGCAATATTCTAATTTTCTGAGATTTTGAAATTTGGGGGTTTCATAAGCTGCACCAGTATCGACCTTTGAATATTTATGTGTTATGCTACTTTGGGGTCTGAGATAAAGAGAAGATTCGGAAATACTAATGACCATATAAGCACGCACACACCGCATACGGGTGCCAAGTCCATACAAAACGGTGAACACAGGACACACCAAACGGCACTCATGGTTAACGCCAAAAAGGGGACACACACACACACACACACACACACACACACACACACACATGCACGAGGAGATACACGCACATACTCACACGGTCTGGAAGAATTACTGGAAGTTATACAATTTTCAAGGGAAAACATAGGACCAAGTAGAGAACAAAAACAAGGAGCACCGTGACATATTGGTGATGGTCCAGGTCATCACCGCGTAACAGTGTAAACAGATGAACAGAGTCTGAGGTATATAAATGCTTTGTCAGTCTAGGAATAAACCAGAACCCACTTTTTACAACCCCGGCTCAATTTGCCACAACGAAACAAATGTGGGAGTCAGTCCGGGTGGCTAGTTTAAAACATTAGATTCAGCTTGTCAAAAGATTATTTCGGGACCTTGTTTCTGCCACGCCGGAAAAGGTTTATTGACAAACTCAGTGTTCTCGGACTGTCTTCGTATACTTTCTCCTTATCTTGTTTTTCTTGAAGAAATGATCCAACTGAATGCTCCGACGTGGTATCACAAGCCAACAAGGCTGCCAAACGGCCAATCGTAATGAAGGACACCTGAAGACATAAACAGACATTTTTAGTGGCGACAAAAACTGGGTGTGTTTTTTTTAAGGAGACATTTGCGAGCAGACAGAAAGGGGTGCTCATATTTCACATTCATTGTGTCCCATTCTGCAAAACCCCTGAAAAACAAGCAGGAAAATCACTTCACATTAAGATAAGATCGTTTCGACGTCAGAGTAAGGTTTCTTAAAGGACTACTTCTGCACAGTGTTCTGCTACAACCATTCTTAAGATCAAATTCATCAAAGGTTAGGCTCAACTTCCAGGAAAATAAATAAGTCGATGCAAGGTCCTCACCGTGTGACGGAAAAATGAGCGCGTTACCGGGATTTAATCGGGGTACACTCGTTATAATGACTAAAACTGTCCTCGTTCACCCACGGAGGAGGGGAGGGGGCTACTCTCTATATTTATCTCCTCGCTCTCCATCCTCTCCCCTCATCATCTTCGTCATCGCTCTCTGTTTCTGCAGAGGCTCGGGGATCGAGCTAGGACGGAGCAATAAATGAAGAGAGAGAGCGAGAGAGAGAGAGAGAGAGAGAGACAAGGATGGAAAATAAATAATAGATATGAGGAAAAGTGACAAATTGAAGAGGAAAGGAGCAGAATAGGTGTAGAAGGCGAGGAAAGAGAAAGAGGAGAGAAATAAAAACAAATCTACGAGGCACAAGATTGAGTGTCCAGGAGAAATACAGGGCTGCAGAGGAGATAAGGGGATGATGCTACCTTTCTGTTTGTGTACTATCTGGTGTTTTTGTTTTTGTTTTTTTCGCTGAGGGAGAGATAATGAAACAATAAAGAGGGAAAGTCAGGGTTGAAATTAGGACTGACATCTTAAAAGTTCGCCCCGATGCAAGACGGAGATGCATCTGCTTTTTTTTTTTTTCTCCCCGAAAACTGTTGCGAAGCCGAGAAGTCTTGAAGGGAGGAGGAGAGAGATGCTGAGAGGAGGAGAAGCAGCACAATCTGAACGAGAGGGGAGAAGGGAAATGATTGGGGAGGGAGAGGAGTTCGAAGGAGATAAGGACAGAAGACAAGGGGCTCCGTGAGATCGAGGTGAGATGGTGACAGGTGCGCCATTCATAGAAGGATAAATGAAGCAGAAAACAATGAGGCAACGGAGGGGGCGGGGCCAGATCATCAGCCAGTCTGGGTGTCAGCCAGTGATGTGAAGGGGTAGGATGTGATAAGGACTCGTGGCAGCGAAGAGTTTGTCGTGATAGATGGGAGGGGGGAGCGAGACAAAGAGGCAACGCTGCCAGAATCCACAGCTCATTGTCTGCAAATAATCTGCCTCGGGTCACCTTATTCAGCATGGCTATGGCTGCGTCCCTTAGTAGCTCCTGGCTTCTGCTGCTGCTGCTGCTGCGGCTGCTGCCTGGAACTCCTAATTCTGCTCCACACAGCTCAGTCGTTAGCCAGAACAGATAGAGAGGACTCTTCTAAACACAGTTTGTGTGCACCGGAAGCCATCACGTAGTGAGGAGAATTCTAAGTGAGACATATAACTAGGGTCCCAGGAAAACGTCCATCGGCAAGTTTATGTAGCAACCTCTGCCAGAGCCGCAGTCAGGTGAGTTTATTTCAGGGCTCAGGGCTTCAGACAAATAAACTGCACGTCAGTCACGAGACTTGATGATCTCTAAATGCTTTCATTCAAAATGACTGAATTTCCTTTAGTTTTGTGTTAATAATCTCAACAAAGTCCCTTCAGTGCATAGTCCCGTTAACATCGCTTATATTTATAGTCCTGGAACATCTCTCATCGCCTGACCACACACAGGCAAACCTCCACAGGGGTCATTTGGAGACAACTGCATGGCTCGAAACACTTTTTTTAAAATCAACCAATCGATCATTCTGCCCACTTGATGCTCCAGTTTGCATCACATCTCGCAGAAGTTTGGGAGGTGTGTGCATTGATTCCTTTGTGAGCCCCCGCGACCTCCAGTTACCCAGAACACCCTTCATTGCATAGATTAGAATATCACTTACATATATCTTTTAAAGAATCAGCAGTCCTGTCCTCTTGAAGTCCTCTTTTTATCTGGATCTGCATCAGAATTGTACTCAACCACGGATACCAACCGCCTTATGTTTTTCTGATGCATTATTCCTTGAGAAAATATATGAAAATGTCAAAACAAAATCATGCGATGTTAAAGAAAGTGCATAAAATGTCCTGAATCTGTCCCTTCATATGGATTCACACTAAATTAAGAGGTCCTGTTTGTAAGAAAAGCAGCTTTTCTTACAAACTTTTTGCGAGGACAGTTTTTTTTTTTAATACAGATACATATTCAGAAGCAAAACAAAACAAAACAAAAAAAGAGGCAGTTCAATGTCTGAACTTTCAGTATGTTTGTGACTTTCATCAGTAAATGTCAATAGCACGCTCATAAAATATGTAAAACAGACCTACGAGAAGTACTAAAAATGCAGACTTGGAGTACAACCGTGAAAATTTATATACACACATAAACATACATAAACACGATTTACCACTATTGAGATATTAAATATGCGGTCTTACTCTCGTGCACAAACAGAATTCCTGCCAACAGCAGAAAAAATCCACAGAGACCGGAATCGGTGATGTCCTGCCAAGCACTGTCATCTCCATTTTAACACTCCTTAATTAGCTCGGTTTGACAGGCTCTGTTAATATGTAGCGGCTAAATGACTTGCATCTAAGGATTATCCACTGACCCTCCAATCAATCAGGAAGACATAATGGCAGCCAACTCTGAACGCTTGTGTTTTATTGTCAAGAGAATGAGCTGAGGCAATAATAATTCATGTGTCGGATTTCACCATGGGGTGTAGTGCTGTGTGTGTGTGTGTGTGTGACATTCATGCAGATGGAGGCTTTCAGAATTCTAAGGGCTTTTCCATTACTGCCCTCTCAATAATCTTAAAACACAATACCTGCTCTAGGGCTCTTTGAAATCCAAAATAGCCATTATACAGGAAAACAAATTTAATATCCAATCTGTAATGTGGAAATTAAGTATTCACAGTCTACTAATAACATTAATGGTGGCTTCATTTCATGTAAGTGTGCCCCTTGCTGTTCTTTTGAACCTGATGTGAAAAACAACAGTATCCTGCTAATGTGCTGTCAGCCTTTAAAGAAATAGTTATACATGAAATCGGCTTACACTCAATAACAAACTAGAGCCAGCAGGTGATTGCCTTAGCTTGGTGTTAAGATAGGAAGCAGAGGAAGGCCGGCCAGCATGGCGCCTTCTTAAGGGCTCATTTATGCCCAATGTTAGTTACAGATATGGACTGAGCCCTCTGCATTCATTTTGTATGCATTTCTGAAAACGCTTATAGATGCGGACCATGGCGCCGTCCCTCCAGTAGTCGTGGGAGGCAGTGTAGCCAAAAGTTCAAGAGGGACATGGCCGGTTTGTTCTGTTCACTCTAGCCTAACTAGAAAACGATACTTACACATATAAGCTGTGTGAACATCTCCGTGGCCAGCGACTGGTTAGAGGAACAATATATAGCTTTGATTTTGGGGGTGAATTGTCCTCAAGAAAGTAGATGAGACTATTTCTGAAAATGCTGATTCCTTAAAGATATGACCAAACCTACGAGATTACAGTGATGATTTATAGTCAGCAAACTCAAACAGTTCCTAAATCTCTATGAGATGTTCATGCATTTAGCTTTAATGTAATGTCATGGATTTGATGTATTGTCCTATAAATTTCTAATATCTGATTTCTGTGTGTGTAAATACCTGCTCACAACTTATATAACACCTAACTGAGTGTGTATTTGTAGGGGTGAAAATGTTTTATGGTCCACAGGAGCCGACAGCCAAACTACTTTGTCGCCATTTGGCTATATTCATCTATCATAGTTTTCATCATATTTGTCCCAAACTACTTCAATGAAAGACGGTGAGCTGGCTGTAAACAAGCCTCAGCAGCGTCACTGTGGGGAAGTGTTTAATACCGGCTTGGTATTAATGGTGACATCCTGCCATCTACAAGTTATGTGTCAGCGTAAGTGGTTTCGAAAAAGCAGTACGCCGCTCTCCGGCAATAACACATTATTAAATTAAGAGAGTTGTCAAAGTCATAAAGCAAAAGAAAATCCAATCTATAACTCTGCACTTTCAGTAAGTGTAAGAATGGAGTCGAGTGACAACTTGCGCAGAACCTCTGAGAAAGGGGTTCGATTAATGTCAACCCTGTGTAGGGTCAAACCCCTTTGGAACAGTGCTGTCGACGACCATTGCTGGTGAAAAGGCAGCACGGGGAAGTTGTTTCTGCCTGTGATTGGATTAGTGTTTACCTCCCTGTGTACGCGCTGTAACCTCGTACATACAGCACGGCAGACACATCTGTCATTTTGGGACTTTTGCTCTCGTCAGCTCCACATGATAAGTTGATTTGAGGTCATTGAGAGAGTGAGATTTATGGCCCTGCCCGCCCTAGCAAGTAATAAAACGTGACCATCCATGTATATAAGCTGGTTGACTAATAGCCGAACCGACCTTGGTGGAATCCAAATGGGGAAAACGAATGGAAGGAATGGGGAGAGATGAAAACATAGAACGGGATTAATTCAATACATACGTGATTGTGTCTTTGTCCTAACGATTAATTCAACCTCTTTTGTGCTTCATTAAACCTGTTTAAAGAAATATGAAATATAAATTCTGCATTGTCTGAAAAACAAATGTCTGAAAAACGACTAGATAATTGATGCATATATTTTGTTGATTTGTGTTAACAATGTTCAAACCCGGAGAGACCCACAAGTTTACTTAAGGTAAGGTGTGTTCCATTAGGTTGCCAGGGCATCCGGGATAGAGAAGTCGGCAAACAGGAGTACCTTTTAGGTAAATACAACTTTAAAACGTTAGCTCAGCTGAACATTCATCACATCAGATTTTCAACAGCAGTGGTGGTCGTTTAATGGTGTGTGCATCAACGGTTAAGCAATGACGGCAGTAACATCTGCGCTTATTTGCATTACTCATGTGTTGCTTATACGTCTCAAACAGCCAGTTTGCTGTACACTGGCTGTAGCGGAATGTTAGCAGCCATCTGTCTTCTACTCCCGAAATCTGAAAGTTATCTTTGAGCTCTCCTCCCCTCGGTAAGCGGAATCTGAAGTGACTCCAGGTTTTTATTCTCCACAGGCTTCTGCTCTAATCTTGCCACCCGCTCCAACTCGCAACACTCTTTTGGTGTTGATAGAGAGCCCCCCCCGGCCTATTTTACATTTACCAGGGAAGAAGTTAGGGACAACAACAAAATATGTGTAAAGAAAAACTCACACGGATTGACTGAAGAAAAGAAGAAACATTAATCAAAAGCAGCTTCGTGAGCATACTGAGAGTGTCATTTTTCTTGGGCTAATGTAATGTGTGTGTTTCTACCCATGAGCTTGTATGTGCTGGCCCATGGGTCTCTAATGCTGTTCATTAGCTGGCTGAGCTGTGTCAAGATGTTAAAGTAGGCTGCCAAAGACTTGAGCCCCTTGGTTTAAAGCTGCCTGCGGAGAGATGACATTCCCTCCCAAAGGACTGGGCCTCGCTGTCTGCTACAGAGCATGGAAGACATAGAGCCCAGTCAATTAAACTGCAACACTACTCGCATCACAGCTGCACCACAGGAAATACGAGGAAACAAGACGCCGCACGCTGTACGGCAGTAACAGGCCGCATGCTACACAGTCACACAGATGAGACAAACACAAACACACACTGATTCTTTTCTAATTACAAACTATAGATTGTTATACCTCCTTCTGACTCCAATGATTGTGGTTTGACAGCCGTCCCCCTTTTCTTTCTAGTCTTCTGTGGACTCCTCTATGTAGCGCCCTTCAAAAAGCTTGATGGCTGCACCGGAGCCCAGGGCGGCAGGAGTGTTCCTCGCTAAGCTCAGGGAAATCAGGCTGCATCCACTCCATCCATTACTGTCAGCAACACTGAGTCCACTGATGTCCTCTTTCAGTTCCTTCGCAGGAAAATCAGATTCTGCCCAAGTGTTTGGGATAGATGGCCAGCCAGCATCAATCTTCTGTGTCTTCACTGGCGCCGAAGGGACACTGTTGTTTCACAGCCGGATAATGCTGACATGGATTGTTTTTTTTCTTTCTTTTTAATAAGACGTACATTCCAGTCTGTTTGATTTCCTTTTGGTGGTTATTTTAACAAGTCAAGATTTGGAAGCCTATCAGAAACAATAGTTCTGGAAAACATCACAGCATTGCGCAAGCGCTTTCATCGTTAGTTACGTCAAAATCCGTCGAATTCACCAAAACCAAAACTCTTTTAGATGCAAACTCTGCCGTCTGAAACCGTTCAGTGTTCAGTTCTCTTTGTCTTGCTCTTATTTCAGACACTAGTGCAGTGCTTGTCCAAAACATGCATGATTAATTTTTATTCACTATATGAGACATAAAGCTCCAGCTTGAACATGCATTTGCCTGGGGCCCTGAATTCAACACCCTGACCCTGAACATCACCAAAACCACTCGAGACCGTTACAAAGCAGCCAAAATGTTCCTCTGATCATTGAACAGTATATGATTCAAAAACATTGGAAATGACAAATGCACTATAGCGCGGCAAAGCAGTAAGACATTTTACAGTGTGATCTGAGTTTTGCAAGCAGTGTGTGTTCTGATGGCGTTCCCTTCATGCTAGTGGCTGTGAATGACGTATATTTAACCCTTAGCCGAGTTATTAATTTCAAAACAGGCATTAGTCGCATGCATTGATGTTACCACTGTGTTAATAAAGTAGAGCACGGCTTTAATTAGCAGAGGCATTTTGCCGGTGACGTCATTGGTGTTAAAAGACAGCGTGGCAGGAGTACGTACTTTGATTTCCAATGGCGCTGTTCCTTAAGGCCGTTGCAACTGCAAAAACAGATACTGGTGTTCAGCACAGAGTACCTGGTAATGTGAGGGGTTTACAGACCCGGTGTTAGGCCCCCTGAATTGATCCCACACTGGATGATTAGATCTGTACTTTCTGAGCCGGACCACAACAACCAATAAGAGAGACATCCTGGAGCAGGATGTGTGTTGCTGAGGACCAAGTGAGAGTGAAGTGTCAAAATGTGGTGCAATTTGGGCACACAACAAGCTCAATATTATAAATAGAAGTCATCACAGCTCTGTAGCAGTAGTTGCTTGGCGTCAGCGCTCTAGCTTCATGGCTCTGCAGACTGAGGCTGGGCGGCTCACACATGATCCCTCTCGTGGAAAGCAGATGCAAAATGGACACTAGCATTGTGCAACAGCTTGCTGTAGTAACGCACTGCAATTAGAGGAAAACAAAAGATGAATGTTAAGCAAGTCTGGATGGTTCAATTAAGGGTTTATATAATTCCGCCAGAGCTGGAGATAAGAAGTTTTTGTTAGTAGTATGCTAGCTAACATTAGCCTCAAGGAGGAGAATGTTGACTATTGCTTGGCAGTATGGTGGGCTGCTTCTCTCATTGGTTGTGTTGATGTAATCATTTACATTTTAAATGATACAAATCAGACATGTTTGACATCATCAGGGCGGCCCTGATAAGCCTGTTCACCGCTCAGGAGGCTTAAGACTGGATCTGTACACATCTCCCTATACCACATTATCTGTGCGGAAATGTGTGTTTTGAACGAGCACTGCGCCAGTATATATGAATCTCAGGTATGGTTTATATAATAATAATAATGCATTCTATTTAAAGGCACCTTTCAAAGCACTCAAGGACACCACAAATAACAACAACAGACCAACAAAAACAGGAGACAATTTAAACCAGACAGCATATACTGGTCATGTGACACAAGTCACAGAAAAAAGCCTATATCCACTCTAAAGAGATGGAGAGTAGGTACATGTTGCGATATCAAAGCAAGGGTGGCTTTTCTTGCATTGTCAGTTTACAACACACCACAAGGCAACAACCATATTACATCTGCAATCAAGTCAACCACGCTCAGTGCACCCCGTCTGCATACAGAGAGCGAATAAACAAAGGGAACAAACACCCCGGCACATATACAACCTGTTCCTTTTTATACGTCGGATCCAGTTTTCCACAGGGACCCTAAATTTATTTGCATTTCAATTTGCATATGAATTACCTCCCTATCTCTGTGGTGACTGACTGAAGATGAAGAAGCGAATACAGGAGAGAGACAAGAAAACTAAAGCCTTTTTACCGTTCAAGGCATTTAGGTAGGTAAAAGGCACACTGTTTCTTTGAGGTTCATACCTCTACCTCCCACCACTACATGAGCCTCTGCACTGAAAAATGCATACACAGTACCTGGACTCAGAGTCCCATTTTTAAAAAAAAAATTTTTTATAATACCTGTTCAGCACCATAGCAACAGCGGTCCAGTCTTTCTCATCTGCTGGTCTGCAGCACATTGCTTTATGGACGAAAATAAACCAACACCAGTGGAGGTGGACATGGTACATTATATTTATGTAAAAAAAAAAAGAGATCTTTTAATTCAGGAAGACATACAGTAAAAAGAAAAACAATGATTTGAAGTTGGTTAACGTAGGACTATTATCTGCCCTCAGAATGATAGTTATTTGGGGTTATTCAGAGCAAATGAAAGTTGCAATGCTCGAATGGCTCATTTCCCCCAGGCTTTTTATATCCTGGCTCCTACCATGTCCTGTGGGAGGAATCATTTTTCACCAATCACATGCCGAGTGTTGTGCCGAGAACTAATCCCAGTCCAATTTATTCCATTTAGGTCAGAGAGGCAAGTAAAGGAGAGCACTCTTAAATCTCCTGTCTGCATTTAGAAACGAATAAACTAATTAAAGGGCTGCAGAGGCTGTGGCCAGAAATTAGTGCGGCAAACAGCCTCCCGTAACCTCGTTTCGAGCAGGCCCATCGATTCCTCATGTCATTTATGAGTTTTGTCCCACTTTATTACCTCCACTAAAAAAAAGGCCAACACAAGAGAAAGAATAATCGGGCGAGTAGAAAGAAAGTCATAAAAGTTTGACTTTAAACAGGCATGTGCATTTCTCTCTGTGGGAGGTTTTTATTAGCTCGAGACACAATCATAAAAAAATAATCTTGATGTGGTGGATGGTATAGAATCAGATGGGGAAAAAAATCTTGTGATTTAGCGCACGTGTTTCCATACTGCCGGGTTACGATGCCCGGTGGTGGTTTCAGATTCTCCCGCTTGGCGAGCGATGCCTGAGAGTGGTAAGTGAAAGGAGAAACCACAGGGTCTGGTTTAGCTGTTGTAAGAGGTTCTGGTCTTTAACTTCAGCCTGCAAGTGTCTGCACAGCAACAGCCTCTCCTTTCCCTTTGCTAATCTTCGAAGAGAATAGGAGGGCTTTGTCCTTGATAGTGCAATTCTTTATGGAGGTGTTATGTATGTGTGCATGGGCGTGGGGGGGAGCTGATGCTGCTATTCTCATTGGGGAAAGAAAAGGAGGAGACCGGGCAGGTAATGGAGACAGAAGAGGTAATACAGAGAGTGAGGGCAAAAAGTGCGAGATGAAACTTCGAAGACGGAGAAAAGGATGAAACTGGGTCACGAAGGAAGAGAGGGAATAAATGTTAAATGACACCTGCTGCTTAGGTCATCGACACAAACTGAGCTCAGGCGTCAAAGGCACGCAAGGGAGAGAGAAATTAGTTCCTGCTCTCTGTAAACCCCGAGCAATCTCCAAAGGCGGTCAGAGACAGCAGATATTAAACAAAGAGGAACACTCCGACTTAAACTGTTTCCTAGCTGCCGGCTGGGAATAGGGCCAACGTACCCTTTATGTTTTGACAGCCTTTGCATCATAGCAACAACTGCACAGTTTCAAGAACACAGAGGCCTGCTCCGATCTGATCTCTCTCTCTCTCACTCTACCGGCAGGACTACATAAAGCAATGCTCAGCGGTCTGACAAAGACACCCCTCAGAAGCCAAGAGGACAACAGGCAAACTCCTCCAAAGCAGGTCAGGCTGAGGAGCAGGGGTCCAGACTAAAGGCTGGCAGGAGCAGGAGAGACAAATTCGCAGGAAATGAATGGAAATGGGCTGACACATATACCGACCCCGACTGTGGGAACAGGTGTGCGGGCAGCCAGCGGAGGTCAGGTTTTGGGGATCAGTGTTACCCGGTGGCAGGAGGAGGAAGTGGTAGGATCTGAAATGACAGGAGAGCTAGTCCAGGGCAGCAGGCAGGAGACGGCCAGAGCTGGGAGTTGGCTCACATTGTGACGCGTAATTATCTGCGCCTTCCAAAACTGAAACAAATCCCTGCTGTCTTTTTTTTTTCATCTGACACCAACTGCATATGGCTCAGGTTTGGTTAGTTTTGAGGCAAAAATAATTTGATCAGGATTGAGTTACAGTACAACAATGACTCTGTTATGGTAAGGGAATGATGCATGAAGAGAAACCAGGGTGGGTGACATGAAATGTACCTTCATGGTTTACGTACCATAATAACATTTGTACAATATGGAATAACCTCCCCGCTGACATCAGACAATCCGACTCTATTGAGACCTTTAAATCCAAACTTCTAACTCATTCATTCAGCTTTTAATCTTCTTAATTTTAAGCTCAGCCCTCACACCTGTTTTTCCAATGGGTCTGTCTCCGCCTCAGTGAATCTCTCAACTTAGTGTTCAGAGTTCATGTCCTGCAGACAAGAAAGACACCGCAATCTGCAAACTTCTGATGAACACTGCATTTCTTTAACTTGTTGTTTTTGCTTTCTGCTCCCTCAAGCTGCACGCTGTGTGCTTCTCGTGTTCTCTCTCTCTCGCTCGCTTCCTCCTCCTCCTCTCTTTTCACTCCGGCTCCTCTCAGCTGGACCATCAGCGCCCAGTGACTTCTCCCTCTACTGCCTCACACATTTTCAGAATCTGGAATATTCATACCCCCCCTCCCCCCAACTGTACATTCCAAAATCAAAATCTTCGTACATTCTGATTCTGCAGAATCACATGTTCTTCAAATATATTTTATTTAATCTACCTTTATCTGATATTTTGTCACTGTAAACACGACTACATATTTATGACCTGGCTATCATTTTGGGAGGTGGAGGAGATGGTGGCGGAGAAGTGGTCAAGTCCGTGACTGCCAACCAAACTCTTGTGTGTGAAGTGTGAAACTACCGGATAGTTTAAAAGGACCTCTGGGAAATGAATCTGTGGCAACAGTAAAAGGTATTTTGAGCCAAGAATCATCTTTTCCAAACCTTGACCAAGTGTTTTTTTGTGCCGGAATTGAAAGAGAATAAAGATTTTGATATGGTAATGCAAAAACCAAAATAGAAGAACTGCTACATAGAAGAAAAATAAAGGACAGCAGTCCCTTCAAACTGTTTATTCTGGCAACACGGATGTTTCAGCGTGTATTCTGGCAAAATCACAGTAAAACTATAGACTGTTACATATAAAATTACTACTATTAAAGGTGTTCGTTAGTTCAGTGTGAATTAAAGACAAGAATATATTACAGTAGAGACAAACTTACTCATATTGATGTTTGAAGTGCGGCACTCACAGAGACTCCCTCATACCTGCCTTTTGGTGCTCTGTGAATATTAGAAATGCTTATTACGTGTCCTTTCAAAGTGTTGAGAAATATCAAGATGCGCAGCTGGATGTCAAATCCTTCTTTGCTCGTCGTCAGTTTTTGCAAGAGGCATGTATTACAAAACTGTAAAAGCAGAGAAGCACGAACCCTTGAGAAAATGGAACACATAATGAAATACTAGGAGGACAGTAACAGAGAAAAACAATTTCCCAAGATACAGAGCTCATTTTATGAAGCTGTGCAAAATCCCACAGCATCCACAAACTCTGAGGATCCCTGTGTTTGTCTTAATTTGCCCTTCTTTTACTTCTGTGTGTGTGTGCGTGTGTGTGTGTGTGCATGTGTATGTGTGTATACGTACTAGAATTACTAAAGAAGGAAAACTGGATTCACATAGATAAGACTCAAAAATTCCTACAGGAGGGCTTTGTCACTTGACATTAAAACCTGACTGCGTCTGTTCATTGAGTTTTTCGCTAAGGCTTTAGATTACGTCACACAACATGCAGTAATGCTTTCCAATTCAGAATGTAGATTTGTATGTACTAACAGTACCAGTACGGTGCAAACGTATACATACACGTATACCTTTAGGAAATATGAGAGTTACAATCTGCAAACATGTAAAGAATTTATAGGAACCAAGTTATAAGGAAACAGCATAAGAATCCATATTTACCAGAGGCCATCTTTATTTAGCTGACCACCACTCCACAGTGTCATACAGTGTTGAATTTATGCACGGGGGCTGACGCTATTCACTGCTGTAGTTTTTCCTCCGTCTATTGTAGCGCGGAACAGTGATCTGAACACCCCTGCAGTGATGGATTCCGAAGGCTTTATTTCTCTCTCATGAACGCTGCTCATTTAAGTCAATCTAGGCAATTGCTTTTTTATGTCAGAACCCCAGGGGGACCTTCTTAACACAATCATTATCCTACATAGAAAATTGTATGAGTCATTTTCTCGCTCTCATTTTTGTCCTGAACGACGTCGCTAGATTCGTCCTTTTTTTTCCCTCAACCACGGTCAGTGGAGAGAGTCTGTCTGCTTGGTTCGACTCAAATGAAATGTGGCAAAAAAAATGACAGTATTTGTATTTATGTCAGAAAGTGTAGTAATCTCAGCCTGTGGTCTCGTGTCAAACTGACACTCTGCTTCTCCCCCGTGGCAAATACAGGGTCCATGCAGGATTCATGAGGGACTTTACGGTGAACCACAGGAGCAGCATCACCAGCAGCAGCTTCTACTGTATACACAACACTGGAGGCCACTTCAAGACAGTAAGAGATCCTATCGCATCAACCTCAGGAAAAAAAACAAAAACATTGTCATTCACCATCACATACTGTAGTGCCAACCCAGAGTTCATAGTAGTTCATCCAACTCTGTATAAAAAGTTGCTCAGTAAATTAACAGCTGCATAACTCCACCAGAGGTCCAAACTCTCCCAACTCTAATAAATCAAACACTAATGTACATAAATTTGAATATTATTCTTAGTGTGCATGAATTCAGGAGCTGATTCCTGAAACTAGGTGTTTTGCTTTCAACAATAATCCTTTGAGCCGACCCGTCGTCATTGTTGTCATTGCCAGAAAAGCCAATGTGCAGATTTCAATCATATATCACTGATGATTTTTTCGGATGATTTCCTTTCCTTCAGTGTTTCCTACAGATTCTTGTGCATGTAAAAGATGTTGAAAGTTTAAAAGGTCAAGATCCAAACCAACAGAAGCCGCTCTCTCCCTCAGAAAACACTGCTCCTTAAACGCCTCGTCAGTAATCCCGCCTTGTATTCCGTGTGACATCACACTATGTCAAATAGTCACATATTTATATGATTTATGCCTCATGGCTAGTTTGGCAGGTAAGAATTTATTTAGCACAGCTGCTCCGTTGTTACAGCTGGGTCAGGCGTGTGTGGGCTGACCAATCAGAGGAGACTAAGTGCGGGGGGGCTTAAAGAGGCAGGAGCTGAAACAGAGAGGCAATAGAATGCTGCAACAATGGACAGTGTGAAACAAATGTGTTTTTTGAGCATAAAACCAAGAAAACCTCCTCTAGTAGTAGACCAAAATAAAAACGATTAACATGAAAATAAGCATAATATGTCTCCTTCCTGTCTCCTAAAGGTTGGATGTTTTGTTTTTTCTAAGTGATCGGTAAGGTCACACATTCTGGTTTGGGCGCTGTATCAGATCTTGCTTATACCAATACTTTTCATAAATGCAACATTTAATGTTATATACAGTGATGTAATGAAAGAGAGAGGATTTTCTGTTATTCAAAAAATCCAACATTTCAGATAAGGCTGATGTTCTATTCCGCAAATAATCAAAATAATAGCAAATAATAATAAAGCTGGACTCCAAAAGCTGATAGTGCAGTGCATTAGTACCTGACAAAGACTGTTTTATGCGGCCCGTCTGGACAGTCACTGCCTCTCTGAAAGGCACCCATCAGTGAAATTTGTTTTGGTCACTGGGGCTTCCTTCTTTATCCTTCCTCTTTTGTTGCGGCTCTGTGTGCTCCGTGTCCTGATTAACTCGGAGGCCGTTCGTTTACCTACATTATTTTTGTGTGTGTGTGTGTCGTAGCGGACAGCATTCCTGAAAAATGTCACGGTCGGGGATATTTTCATTTACAGGAGAGGGTAAAAAGACATTTCCAAATTATACGACACTTTGGCTCAGCAAGTCCGGAGGCTGACGGCTGGGAATTATATCCAGGTGAGGCAAATCTCTATCAGGGCAGGGGGTTCAGATAAGGCCGTGGCACAGTCGCAATTAAGATGTAAATGGACAAACATAATGACTATAACAAAGCCATTGGATCATACATATACAAACACACCCACTCAGATTCTGAGATAGCATTTTACACAACTCAAACTGGGGTCTCGCTCACCGTCTCTGCTGTTTCACCATCCATTCGCCTCCAACAACACCCTGTCATATAAAAGATTATGAGCCGCACAAGTGACGCCAACTTTTTCAGTTATCCAGTTTATCTAGAGGCCACTGTAGCTGAATGTAAAATCATAATTCTCAGTTTTATTCCCCCCCTTCACCCCGATGCTATCCTCTCATGCTCACTCACTTTGCCACGCACCAGGTGTTGGGCAGGGTGCCGCGGTGCCAGATTGAGTGGTTGCAGTTTTAAAATGCCGAGGCACTAAAAGCTTTGACTTTCTGACTTCTGTCTAAAAAATGTGTTCAACATCCACTTGCAGAGGGCCCACTTCAATGCAGCACGATCTGTAAAGTGTGAAACATCAAATTAGTTTTTAAAAGTGAGCGTCTAAATGGTGCTCCAGACTGCACCATACATCTGTGCATGGATGCAATCATGCAAAAGGAGTTATGGAAATCTGTTTTTTTTTTCGATGTCTTCTTCAAGAAATGTAATGAAGGGACTGAACAGTCATTCTCTATAAAGCCGTCATGAAAAAGTGGCACTATGATTTCATAGTCTTTATTGGGAAGTTACTTGGATGGTTGAGTAAGAGAGGGTAGCCAAATGTTAGAGTTGTAATGCTGAGCTCGTTCGCTTGCTGTGCAACACCGGAGAAGCACCACTCTTTATGTGAGGCTCTGGCCCAATCTTAAGCTGATTTTTGAATGGATAACACATTTCATTTCACTGTTCTCACTGGGTTGACATGTTTGAATGTTTGCAATGTTCACCCTGATTTTGAGTTTTCATTCTGTGTCACAAGTAAACAATATACCAAAAATGTTGACAAAGAAAAAAGTTGTATCATTCCTACGTATTTCAGATTATTATTACAGAGAACACTTTAAAGTACAGCAGGAGTAGTTGTGTGTGTGTGTGTGTGTGTGTGTGTTTTCTTTTTAGGGAGAACATTTAGGGAGGGAACTGATGTTGTGCTCACGTTGCAGGAAGCACACAGGCACCAATGTGCCCACTGTCACAGATGGTGGCGATGATGACAATGGTCATGATGTGACTCCTAAATGAAAGAAATGACACTTTTTCAGAGGGAACCTGAATATGTTGCTGAATTATTGTTATTACAACAGTATTAACCAGTACTCTCTGCACTTTGCTGTTTCTGACTCCCACAGAGACGGGCTTCTGGTCACAGTATCCTGGTGGAACTATTGATCACAAAGCCATTTTGCCAAACTGCGCTCTGTCCTCTAATGGTTTCCTCTCAGTGGGCTTCCTTTTTCCAGCGGAAGCGTGCAGTCTCACTCTGTGTGAGATAACAACCGAGGCATATTGAGCACTGGCTATCTCGATATCTATGACACTGGACTGTGTGATTTATTGATATTTGACGAATTACTGTTCAAACTACTAAAATATGGTTGTATCAGATCTTACACATTACACATTTCTTCTAGTCTTTTTCCGTGTGATCCAAGATCTCAGTAGCTAGGTCAAATGTGTCGGATGGAGCTGTCAGAGGGTTTAAGCGTGACTCAATGACACGCTTGTGAAGTTCACCAGTGGAGTTGGCTCTTTTGAAGAGGGCTTGGATACAGGTGGGCCTGAGGCGAGAATTTCTCACGCTTCTGACAAGTCGTTTCGAGGATCGCGCCGTTTCTGATGGACCTCCAGAGAGCAGCTACCTCCAGTTACGAGTCATCGCGTTAATATTTTCAAACCAGTAATGAGATTTAAAGTTACTTATTCAAGTCACTGTGCGTTACGATTATTTTCGTCATTTTCCTTTGTAAGAATATATATTTTTGCTTTTGTCTTGCGTCTCGGGGAGTGACTTCGCGTACACGACAAGTCACGTTTTCAGCATGAGGACAACTCACGTGTTACACCACGCAGCAACACAAACAACAATGGAGGGAGATGAGAGATGCGCGTTTTCTAGCTGGAAATGCACTCATTATTTTGAGTTTTTGTCAGCTAAAGATGAATATTAAGGTTTGTTGTACACTCTGTGCTGACGACAAAGGGTTAGAAGAAGTTGGTCGCGCGGTATGTTGTAGAGGAAATGCTGCCCTTAAACAGGTTGATTCGCCCTCGTTTGGTGCCATAATAAACAAGATCCCATAACTATCAAGGCCGTGCCGCCTCACAGAACACCTTTTTCTTCCTACCTGGAGAAGGAGTATGCAGAAATGGAGAGAAATCTGAAGGCCACGCTGAATGTTTATGTTGAGGCGGGGTAGGGGGTTTGGCACCTGCTGAATGTAACTAATAAAGTAACTTGTAATCTAACTTAATTACTTTTAAAAACAAGTAGTCAGTAAAGTAACTGACTTACTTTTTATAGGAGTAATCAGTAATCGGATTACTTTTTCAAGGTAGCTGTGGCAACACTGTCTGCAGGTGAGCCCGAGTCAGGGAGGAGCTGCAGCTGCACTTCAACAACATAATCAAGACCTCCTCAAAGACCCTGTTCAGCCATCGCCACCATGCTGGTTACCGTTGCTTCTACAGGCAGGCACGTGCAAACCATTTTTGCTATTGTGAGTTGTCTTTTGTCTGCAAATAACCCTGTTTTTTTTCTTTTGCTGCTCCGAGTCCTGCCTCCTTGACTCCAGCCGTGCCTAATGCTCCTTGCCAGCCAATCCAGCTCTTCATTCACCCCCCGACCTGCTCCTCTCAGCCATGTCTTCCACCAGTTTTCTTAAGTGATTTTCTGGCTCCATGTGTTATCTGCATAGGGTTTCATTAGTTTATCGCCCATTAACATGATTATTGTAACTCCTATGGTTATTTAAGGATAATATTACGGAGATATCAATTTACTACCTATCATAAGGGGGTATTTGTATTTAGGAATAATCAATCATTTTTGCATACCCTTATCCCAATATAATAATATGGTTTGACTTATAGGTTTTGACATTTCCTGTTTTATTTTGAAGTTCTTTCATCAAGTGTCATGCTTTGCTTTTCATTTCCTCTCTGTCTTTTTCCCCCACCCTTTTTGCTCCTCACCTGTGTTCAATTGGTAATCACCACAGGTATTTAAGTCCTTGTCTTAAATATTATTTCAGTTCTGTTTGTCATGCATCTCCTGTTACTGTCCGTACCCTTGTGTCAGTCTTGCTCCTTGTGTTTCAGCTCTTCGTTGGTTTGTACCTGTTTCGTTTTCATAATTTTTTGCTTTTTATTCCTGGATTTGCCCTTGCCTGCTTTTAATTCCGTT
>CAEMYA010000179.1:3742063-3773403 GCA_903131615.1 Diplodus sargus | reverse complement strand
CTTCATTTTTGTTTCTACCTTATTAGTATTCAACCACGTGAATGTGTGTGTTTTCATGTATTAAGTGTGCCTGCTGGCCCCTGTGCTATACTGGGACAAGAAGCTGACTGATGCAGACATGAACTCATTAACCAGGGGTCTTATTTCAAAAACATGTGTAGGATCTATACTAAAAGTGTATGTGCGCCCAATAACGGCAATTTTCTTTCATAAATCCCAAATCAACCCGGAAATATATGCTCATGGCTATGCCTCATATACCGCCCTCTCCACATCCACAGTGCTGTGGATTCTGTTATGCACAGAATAATGCCTCTTATGTTTGATTTCTACAATCTGCTTCAATCCACCACCGTTTGTGTCGGCAGTTCCCCTTGCCTCTAAAATGTTCCAGTGCATGGCTCAGAGTTTGCTTACAGGTGTGCACATTCTCCCATCAAGTTTGTTTTTAAAGATCGCAATTTTTGCTTGGAAAGTGGTGTATGCCTCTTTCGGGCCCCATTTTGTGTGTACACAATGTTTATAAATGAAATTCCTGAATTAAGTCCAGCGAGAAGCAATGATAGACAGGAAGAGGGAAAACGCTTTGATTTGGGGCAGATTACCTTCTTGATCCCAAATAGGCAAAGGGAAGGGTCAGAGGGGCCTCGGCAGAGGGGCCTGAGAGAGAGATCTCCTCAGTTCAAGATAAGAGAAATGAATGAAAATGAAATTTGGGCAACAGATATCTTTTATCATGGCTTGTCCTTTAGAGAGGCTGGAGAAAGGGTCAGGCCCATTCTAAATCAGAGCGCATCTATTGTGAGACTTTTTTCAGAGTGAGAATAGGTCGGTCACAAAGTTACTGTATGTCAGTGTGTTTTCAGCTTTACTGTGTTGACGAGATGGCAGAACAAACTCTATCCATTAATGCAATTGTTGAATCACTCCAATTTATGTAGTCACGCTATTTTTTTTATGCCGGTAGCCTTTACTTTACAAAATCTACTGACTGCACCCACTGGTGGCAGAGGAAGGACCTTCAGTGCTGAACCAGCAGGCTGTCATGGTGGCTAACAGTACAATCAGACTGCATGTAATCCAGACAGAAGTGACTGCAGATCAGAGCGCATTTAGAAATATCAACGGACTGTTGAGTCTTCACACAAAACCATGTCTGAATCAAACAGCTGTCCAGAGACTCATTCAAATTAAACTCCACAGTATTACACAAGTGGGATAATTTGCTTTATGAATTTGCTTGGTTCTTAGTGAACAATGGAGCTTGACATCACCACATATGTATTAATGTGGATGAAGTAGGCTTCAGCCTCTCTTAAATGAAGAGATGTAGGAGGAGCATCTTCTGGCAAAGGGCCACTATTACAGATCCAGGTCAGAGGGGCACAAATACCACCATGTTTCTTGATGCACTTAATGAAGGACTGGTTCCACCTGAAGAGAAAGGGCTGCTGATGCCTCTCATGACTGCATGTCATAATTTGGAACATTGTTGCCTTCCACCGCTCATGCATTATTAATGAATGTTGTGCACTGTTGTTTACTTCCCACATAATATCCTTTTCTGAACAAAGCAGGAATTCTTCTCTGATGGAGATGGGAGGTGTGATCACAATCCATATGACTAAATGTCCTTCCTGGAGCCATTGATTTCTGGTTGCTTGGCAATAGGTGCTTAGGACTGCCAGGGATGTATACACAATGCAAGGAAGTTTTCCCTTTGTACTATGAACATCCAACGCGATGCCTGATTGTCTGGAAATGAAAGGACTAAATGTGATTTCCTGAGTATTTCAACTCTTTATTTTGTTTTTTAAGAGTATAAGGCTGGACAGAGTGCATTCTTCAGGGTTCAAGTTATTATCTGAGCTTTGTTGGGTTCTCTAAAATAACTAACCCTAAATCAAAATAACGTTAGGGTGGAAATAGCTACAAAGGCTGATAGCCAAACAGGTGCTTTCTGAGAGATCTCATTATAAGTGGAGAGCTTAAAGCCAAATAATTCACACCTGACATTAAATGCCTCTTGACATGCATCTTAGTGACCACATAAGATCAGATGTCATGTCCCAGCGCTATGATGCAATGATACACTGACACTGCTGGAAGAAGCAGATACATTTTTTTATATGAAGAAAAAAAATTCTTAATGTAAAACAAATGCTGAATGAACAAGTAGGCCCAAATAAATAAAGAATATTTATAAAGAATGTGTTGTATACAGCACTTCACAAAATGTATACATTTTCTCCAAACACATCAAGTCTCAAAATTGAGCATTTTTGGAGTTTGGTGACTTTCTCCACTTTCTTTCTTCAGAGTAGCCTATATTAGTTACTGTGTACTGGATGTGTACATTTTGCATGTTTGCCGTCAATATGTCATAAAATGTCATAAATTTGATGTAAATGGTGAAGACAGCCATTTCACAAAGCTGGTGAAGCTCCTCCTCATGCCACATCTCTTAAAATGACTCTGTCGGTTTGCGATGTTGCCGTTACTAATGACTTCACGTTATGTGCCATGACTTTCTCTCGCTCACACACACACACACACACACACACACACCAACACACACACCACATCCCACCTCAGACACAGACCACCTTGAATCAATCATGTCAAGTAGATCGAAACAAGTGTTAGGCTTTTTGACTTTGGACATTCCGTTTAAGTGCAATTAATGCACAATTATTTTGTGCTCGTGCGTATTAGACTCATCCTTCGGAGTATACTGTGCGGTGACATGTGCTCATGTGTTTGCTCACTCGCAACTTTCGTGGAGAATTGTCCATGAAATTCACCTCATTTCTTCAGCAGTTTCATTATACTTATCAGAGACAGAGCGCTGCAGACTGTTTGCTTGGTCGCCGAGCTGGCAAACTGCATCGCCAGCAAAAGGTAAGCAAAGCCTCTATCGCAGCACATCAATGAAGTACCTTCACATAGCCCGTATCAATGGCTTGCTTGCCACTGAAAACCTGTCTGCACAACTCAGATAACTTGAAACTCTGTAGAAATGCCTACAGACCAAGTGCTCTTGGCTCCCAACCCAAACATACTCTGCTGAGGGGCTGAGAATGGAAAAGTCTCGATATGGGCAGAGTCACACAATTTAAATAAGGCAAACCTTCAGGGATCATTGACAGTGTTTAAATAAAGCTTTAAAGGTAACTGTCTTGCAGTTTAGATGTACGTAAAAACAGAACCATCAAATGCTAGAAATGATACAGCCTACTAGCCATCACAACAATCTTGCCATTGTACATGTCTACAAACCATTTGTACCTTTCATACATATCATGTCAATCTTCCTATATTTGTGTCAGATCAGGTTCAATTTAGATGTATATGAGCTGTCCAGTGAACGAGAGGATTGTGGTGACGTAACATCTCGGACAGACCACTGTTTAAGACTGTGCTTCAACATTTGTACATGCGAAACCACTGGATATTTTTTAAGGTGACATTGGGACAACTTTCAGCTGCGTTTGTGGTGACAGAACCAGGTAAACCAGAACATGATCTTTTCCCAAACTTAGTCAAGGTCTAAGGTGAAATTAAAAACAATATAAGTGTATGGCCACGGCTGATTGGCATCTACAACCAAAATCCCTCCTTTTCCAGTGTCTGTTCCTGTGCCGTCAATGCCTTTCCCGTTCTTAAGTCTTAATCGGCCAACGTCTCTTTCTGAGTTATCGACCCTTGGTGTCCCATCGTTGGCCCAGCCGGATACCTGCTACTTGTTTCCCACTAGCAATTTGGCCGACGCCTGTTCTTGGTTTCCCGTTGGCGGTATGGCCAACACGTGCTCCTTGTTTCCCAATGGCAGCCTGATTGACACCTGCTCCTGGTTCTCTGTCAGAGGCCTGGCCTACACCCACTCCTGGGTCTTGCCAGCTCCACCCCGACCACCACAGGGATTCCACCTGTACCGCTGGCCTACAGAGGGGTTAAGTGTTTATTGCTGGCCCCCTGCCAAGTCCATCAGAGAACTCCTGTCTACTGAGGGGTCATATCCAACTTTTTTGCCCCCAAGTCACCCATTAGATCTGCTTAGTTCTCGCCTAACAGTCATCCTCCTGATGCTCCACATCTCTCCAGCTCTCCTTTCTACTGCTGACTGGCTACTTGCCCCTGAGTTACATTCTGTTCTTTAACAGTCAACCTAACTCACCTCTGTAGGCGTGTTTGCACTTTTGATTGAAGTTCTTCAGAGTTCACAAATGTTCCTTGAGCTGTATACATGGTTTATCCGCCCCCCTTTGTAAGATGAAGTCTATGATCAAGGCTCTCTGCGGGGGGGGAACTCCCCCGCCACAGGAAGATTAGTGGCGGCCAGCTAAGTGAGAAGATGAATCAGCTGTTTGGTGTAAACTGGTGAGACCAACTGCTGTTTGTTTGAGTGTGCGTGAAGGGGGGCTACATTCATACAACAGCTTCAAAGAAAGCCTGAGCACAGCACGACAGGGCCACCCCAAGGGAAGCTTGCTCCTTATCGGAGCAGCTTCTCTGTGGAGGATATATATATATTCAATGTGTATGTTAGCTGTTTTGTGGGCACTGTGTGTCTTTCTGAAAAGGAATGGGACTTGCCCTTAATTGATACCTTTTCTTTCAGCAGAGGACTATTGTCTGCGTCCACAGGATACATCGGTTAAGCGTAAAAGACAGAAAACCTCCTTTGCCGTTCAGTGTAAAGCTGATGCTTGACACTGATATGCTAGATGAAGTCTCAGGGGAGTGCATAAAACAATCAGTGAGCAGTGACAGTCCACGTGCTCGCAAGAAGACAACAGAGAGTGCTCAGCCAGTGAGAGCAGGCAGACAATTTGTGCACATGCAGAAAGAGTTCAGCGTGTGGTGAGAAGGAATCAGAGCACACAAGTTTATTTTGTCATTGTATCTCGTGAAAACAAAGAGATTTGCGAGTGTGAGCGTGCAAACATGTCCGGGAGCATGTTAAGCGATCCTGTCTGGTTAATCGTCTGACTCTTGATACTCGAGCAGCGTCATACATGCCATGCTTCATTACTGTAATGGCGACAGCTCGTCCTTGTGCACCATTGTTTTTTTGTGTCCATTATTTCTGTCTGTCAGCTGTAACATGCGCCACCACTCTGTCTCATTCCAAAGTCCCCAGCTCTCCCCGCTGTTCCCCATTTCCCGATCATGACCTGCCAGTACACCTGCCCCTCATTCCCACTTAATCGGCTACTATATATATCTGCCTGCAAACACCCTTCCTCTGCCAGATATTAATATTGTGCCACATTAGCTGCCGCACGCAGCCTTCATCCTATTTGCATGCATACCTGCTTCCTTTTTATGGACTAGTTTTTCCGTGCTGATTGCCAGCCTGTTGCTGGCGTTCTTTCAGAGAAAAAAAAAAAACATTTGTTGTGTTCTGCATTTGAGTCCAATTATGGTCTTACATAAAAGAGCAAAATCTTCAGTTTCATCCTCATTATTCCCAGACCTGTATCAGAATCACATTGTGCACCTCGCTGTGCTTTCAAAGGGCCGAAGATGGCTCTAGATGGACTCGCCTTAAAAGACCACCGCTGCTGACAGTCATCGTGCCAAACAAAGTAACAACCCAACGTGACTACATAACAACTTTTCTTGAGGAACTTTGAACAGGGACAAATTACAAGTTGAGTACAAATTGGCCAGGGGATACCTGGTTAGCATGCTAGCGTCAACAGATATCTATTTACCTCGTCAAACAAGTGTAGTCCATGACGATCCTTTTAGTGTTTGCTTCCAGTGTAGTAGTACAATCTGGAATACACCTGAATGACGGGGATAATGTGACAGTTCCTATATGAGCAGGTAAAACCCTCCTTGCTCTTGTTTTCAGAGGACCACAAAATCATCCTCACTGGCTGCCATTGTAGCATATTGTGAATTTCTTGCAATGAATCAAATAATAACTCATCATTCTCAGCATGCAAGGTTTCTGTGCGCCAAGATGTTTACAGATAAAGAAATAAAAACAGGAATAAAACGGACTGGAATGTCCAACCCTGCAACTATATTTAGCACAGCTGAGGAATGTTGGCACAGAGATTCTGTGGTTGAACTTGGCTGTGATTCACTGAGACGTAACCTGCATCGTAAACCTGAATCTTTGCAAAACCTAACAGTCATAAAGAAATAATAAAGAACACATTAAACATTAACAAGAAGCATAATATAGCAGTAGGAACGAGACAGAACATTTTAAGTTTCTCTATTCACATCTAAAAGGAAGATCACTTTTGATTAAATGATGTAGATTTTAGTATCCAAGCCTTACAGCAACAGTTAATCTGTCAAAACGAGGGGATGGTGGAATGACTTATTTATATTTCCCCATATAAAATTAAATAGACTGTTTCCTGCAGAGGGCCAGCTTGGTTAAAATGTTGTCAATAAAGATTTGTTTCACAGCAGAGCTTTTAATTCCAGAGTGCAGATACTTGTGTTGCATTGATCTTTTATATGCTACACCTGAGCCACTGAGGTTTACCCAGGCCAGTGCGCTTAGATAGCCGGCCCATTATCTCACTGCAAATAGATCGCTCCAAGCTTTGTCTGGAATAGTTCTAGGACAATCCTGTTGACCATGCTTTGGAAATCACATCCAAGTGTTCTTGCACTTCGATTATTTGTTTCCGGGTAGATAAGTTGAGTGTAAAAGCACAGAAAATATACATCTTTATATCATGTGTATGGTAATCTGTCAATTCAGCGGCTCTCAGCTTTACAGCTGCAAATAACACAGACATTTTGGTTCAAAACTAGTTTGTAGTTTTGCAGGGAAGTCATTACTTCTCATAAATCTCGGTTTAACTTAAAAGATCAAGAGAATGACATGAATAAATGATGTTTTACAACTAACGGTATCCAGTCATCAGGCTACGGCTCGTCTCCCTGGTGGCTTGATTATCCAGGGGTAAAACTAGGCCTTCGCTGTGTTCAGCATCGGGACCAATCTGAGTAAACACTCACACCCAAACTCTGCCTGCTGCTGTCTTCTGTGACTAACTCGACTCTCCAGCGTCCAGTGTCTTTCTAAACAGGCGTCAATTAAATATAGAACCACTGGAGGAAGTAATTGCATCCTATTCTCCACTTACATAATGTAGTGTGATGTATATTCGCTTTTGTGCTTTGTTGCCAACTCCACAGTACGTCTATAGTCAGCTCAGCGCTTTTTCATCCCAAACTGTTTTAAAATACCTTAAGATAATCACGTAGGTACTGTTAACCAGCTGCTCCCTAAAACCAGCTGCTTCCTAAAAAGCTCTGCTATATATATATATGTATATATATATATATATATTTATATTAGATAGATAGATAGATAGATAGATAGATAGATAGATAGATAGATAGATAGATAACTGTGAAGTTCAGTTACGGATAAAAGAGATGGAGCTACATTAGCTAGTCGCATGCTAACGTTGGGTCACTATGGCTCGTCATTACACAAAATCGACAGTGGAAGCGAGCAGTAAATCTACGACCTCATCGCTTGATTAGATGTTTAAATAACAAATCAGAGAGAAGGGTGACTGGTTCTGTTATGTGTATGAGCTGAACCTTTTAGAAAGTCAGCGAGGCTAGCTGACATCGCTCCTTAAAATGATTGAAAATGCTAAAATGCATATTACATTGTGCAAGTGGACGATTAGCCCTGAACACAAACCACCACCAGAACAGATTTCTAAACACAAAGCCACCCAGTTTATTTTTAGGGCAGCCTAAATTGTACCATAATTGGTCACACTCCTCCACACCTCTGTAAATTGATGGATTTGATTTCTCAGATAACAAATTATTCACTACAGAAGGTTTTAATCTAAATGGGATGGTCTTTTATTCTTGAAACACTGCATGCCAAAAATAGGAAACAGGCACCACACGCCAAATAAGCACGCTTTCTTATTTACTACTTAAATTTAGGGCACCAAAATTCACTTGACTTAGAGGAACAGCTGGCTTAGTTTCCAGCTCACATGGGCTTCATCATCTTAGGACTGCGGGAGGAAAGTGGAGCCTCCGAGAAGAACGTGCAACCCCAGGATACTCATGCTGTGAGGCGAAAAGCGCTAACCAATGAACCACCGTGCCACAGTCCACATACAACAGTGAAGCATGCCCACCACAGGAAACAAACCAATCCAAGCATCAAATGATCTTGGGAGAGGCTCTTGTCGAAGTCAATGTGAGCTTTGTTGCAGCTTTCTGAGAGTCAATTAGAAAATGGTGGGATATCTAAAATTCTTACTGTAGAGTATCTGAGATTTGAATACGACCCCTATATGCGCTGTGACGTTAGTACAGCTTGGTTGAAGGTTGAGACTGTGAGCTTTTAACACAGCAGCAGCAACATGCTGTGACTTCTTAATGAAAGCCTTCGAGGTACGCCAGGCCACAGCATGCTAAGACGCGTTATGTGAGCCGGGAGGACAGGCTTTTAAACTCTGCAGTCAGACCCAGTTGTACAATACAGACGCAGGCTGAAGTGTATTTGCATTTGTTTATAATGTTATAGTAAAAAATAAATGTGCACTTAAGAGCTGAATAGGATCATATTGAGTTGATATACTGTGTGAGCCTTTAACAACAGGTTCATGGGAAATATTCTCCTCCCAGCCAGGAGGCATTTCAAAATAATCTGTTTAAGCAGCCCATCAGATACCTGCGGTGAATTGACCACAATAAGCATTCATATCAACTCAGATCATAAGCTAATATCCACAAGGAAACCTGCTGAGTAAATAGCCCGCTTTAAAGATAGTCTAGCCCACAGAAGCTTTGTGTGGCATTTAAGATCAGATAAAACGTCTACTTCAGAATTGGATGGGGTTGTGAGAGCGCACCACGCTGCCATTTTAACTGCAGGTGTGTGTGGTAATTGCTGCTGAGGCGTAGGTCTGCCCCGACCGGATTTACAACGCTTAAATCGATTGGCATATTATGCACCTAATTAGGAATTTTGTTTGTTTGCATATCCCTCCGAGACAACCCTAGCAGCTCTACTGCAGCGTGAAGTTAAGCTCGGAGTGTCTGACACAAAGGCTTCCTTTCAGCGCAGTCTCTCCATCAACTCCCACCCTGCTGCGAGGAAAAACAAAGGGGAGCTGCACCGCCTGCTTGTTTAGAATATATTATATCCTCATAAGTAATTACATTTCAGATGAACGCGACCAACAAATACTTTCTGAACTACAGACAATTTTATTGTCTATTTTATTTTTTTTTTTAAATGCATCCTTTAAGCCAAGAACCTGTAGCCAACGATCATCTCAAGGGATCCACTAACAGTGTCTTTGAAGAATTGGGCCAGTCAAGCACAGTGTTGCATCTATGTTGACACAGCTGCTAATTGGTCGGAGCACATCATCAAGGTCCTAAAATACATTAAGCAAACAATTCTAATTAGAATGTACAGAGAGATTTGCAGATCATTTAAGGAAGTTAAGTCCATGCAGGTAAAGACTAGACGCACCTCTGAACACACATTCCCCAAAACACACATTTGTCCTCATCTAACCAGCTGACTACACTGTGAACAAAGCGACATTATTTAAAAGAAAAAAAATGGGAAAACAGATAATCTCAAAATTACCAAGTACAGTAGACTAATAATTCTAAATTGTTAAATGTTTTCTTAGCTTGAACAACTTCAATTTAGTATTCTTATTACTCTGTTATTCTGAGGTAATCAGTTTACTGACTTTTTAAATGTAAATGCAGCTTTTAAAATTGACAGTGTAGCTCACTGGTAAAGTCATTAATTAATAATTATTAATATATTATTATATGAATATTCTTGTTATTGATTAAAATTCAAATGTCAAATGATGGTTTGACAGTTAACAATAGATGTATAATTCATTGATTGTAATAATTAATTCAACACACCATGGCAAGTAATTATGTTGTAAAAGAAATCACAGTGTTGACAATTGTATAGCTGCAGGAGTCCATTAACTATTGAACACATGTAGTAAATATTAATCACATTATGAGAAAGAGCATTTCACAGTTGTTTGGTTGAGGTTTTTTTTATATATTTTTAAACAAATGTTTTATATGATATTTAGTGCCAAATGGGCTGCAGTGTAAAAATAAGTAAGACACAATAATCAATTATGATAAGTCTGATTAATGGTTATAACCTTTATTTCTGTCCTTTACTTACAGTTTTCATTCCTGGCTGTTCCCCCACTCTCTGATGCCTGACAGGTTTATGTATTTTACAGGATTTACAAAAAGGGAAATTCTAAAACTTAAAGCATCATTATGTAGAAATTGGCATCTTTGCGCAATGTGGCACCCCTCCACAGTTTCAGAGTGCAACACCACTGTCCTAAATAAAAATCCCAGGTCCGTAACAATTTGTCAGATGTAATGTAGCTGCTAACTACAAACAAAACTCATGACGTCACAACAATGTTACGAGTTTAAAACTTGTATTTTGGAGTAAACATGTATGTAACGCTGTGATCCGACCCTCTCACTGAAGTCGCGTGTAGAAACAATGTAAATAGGTAGATCGGTAAAGAGACATACACATGAACTGTGTTTCCATGTATTGAGAGGTAATGCTGCATATCTGAAAAAAAGCATTATAAAGCCTTCTGTGGCTCCAGAGGAAACTGCATGCAATCTGATAAATTGCCTCATTTGGTAGCTTAGTTCCATTATAGCTAACGTAGGTTACAGGCTCTGGAAAAGAAGAAGTTATGTGTGGAATATAAAATGCGGTATCTGGTCAGTTCTATCGGTTTAAATCATTTGTTTTTAATGAGTCCTTCAGTGTTACAGGAGTGCAATGCTTGAACATTGGACTGCAATTGAAAACCAAGTGCCTACGTGACCCACAGTGCAATTTACCCACTGGCTTATAACCACTAGAGGCAATTTATAAGATTACATGCAGCTTTCTCGTTAGCCACAAAAGACTAAATACTATTGTTTTCACATATGCAGTAGATCCCCCTTAAGACCCGTCAACTCACATTAATGTGTAACATTTGTGGCGTTTCCCTTTAATTCAATTTCAGATCTGTTAAAAACCGCTAATAGTGACACTTGATCAGCTTGAAGACTGATTGACTATCCCTGACTAGCCCAGGGACTTTATGTATAATAGGATCAACATGGACTCAACACGGGCAACTATCTCATTCTAACCATGTTCTAATGATTAATTTCCAATTAACCGGAGTGCCTGTTTATCCTCGTATAACGTTCTCTTTGCAGCATTAACCAAAATGAAATTTCCAATTAAATATTACTGACGATAAATCAATTTGTGGCCGGAGTCAAATAAATTCATTTAGCTAGGTGACAAAGACCACTTAGACATTTTCAAAACAGACTTTAGACACATACACACTCACCGTACTCACAAACACACACCTCTTCTCAGCCAACCAAACTAAATTAGAAGTAAAAGCAGAGGAATTGGTTTAAAGCGTTAATCACTTTTGGCAACATCTCTTTATCTACTGGAATAAAGCATCTCACAGTCTTGTTAAAACTAAAGTTATCTACCGCCACATAAATGCATCACACAATTTTATTCTGAAAACTATATTAGAGAATGAAATCTTCTCAAGTGTCGACCAGTAATTGCCAGGTTTTAAAGGAAGGTTGCGGTGTGTCATGGGTTAGGTTTAGGGTTAGTCTGCAACCCATTCATATCCAATTTTCTCCACGTGTTTCATGCGGCCTTTTTCTGTCATAAAGGCCCTGAACTGGCTGCTTTTAGACTTCCTTCACTATTACCGTAATATAATGACTCTCTTGAATTTTGGCTTTATAACTTAGATAAGCAGTTCCAGATCAAATAGAGCAAGGGAACTGAAACTGTCGTTATAGCAACGAGCCATGTCCAACAAAAACTTGCAAAACAAAAAAAAAATGATGAGCCAGTTATCCCTCCAAACGGCTGATAAAGAGGGCCATTACACTGAGTCAGAAAAGTTTTATTCAGTCCACCAATCTGACCTCTTGGCAATGGATTATTTCACGGTTTACCACAGAGGTCTGTTCATTTGTTTGGGGCTCAAGGCACTTTCAGATTTTGCATCAGTAAGATGAAATGCCTTTTGAGCAGGTCAGGCCAAACTTAAGATCTTGGCAATATTCATTGGCAGTCCATCCTCAAGTTTAAGATTTGGAATGAATGCAGCTGAGGTTGCCTAAGCTTGAACACACATGCAGACTCTTTTGTGGGGAAACTGTCTTCATCCCCTGTCCATTCGAATGCTTCACAAGACTTTTAATTCTCCAGTGACCTCTTGGGCACTGAATGAATAATGACTGTCCTGTATCTGAAACAAAGAAGGATATAGAGTGACCTTGTTCCAGCACTGCAGGGTTGGGTGCATGAGGCCCTATTTTTAAGTGTCTCACATCCAGATAAAATCTAGGAAGGAGAAGGACTCTGCAGTGTTGACTGAGGGGTCTCACAGGGTGACTCTCAGGAATCCGCTCTCTTCTTCACTCTCTGTAAAGCAACAGCTTCAAACTGGTATGTCCATACCAGGTCACTTTCAGATGACTCAACTTCAGCAACTTGACAGATGGACGACAGGAGCTGCAGCTGGTTGTGCACATAGAGAAGAGCAGCTTAACATGCTGCCTCTCGTCAGACAGGAAGTCTGTGATCTGGCTATACGGGAGGTCAGGCACACCCATCCACAAGCAGGATGCTGGATGCTGGTGGATGAACTATATGCTTTAATTTACACTTAATTTACAAGAACCCAAATGCAATCCGTCTTGGTTTACCTTGGCTGCATGTAAATAAGAGTGTTCTATAGTGGTGATGCACCCGAAGGCTTTTGCACGAAAAGTCTATTTTAGCAATAGGCGCTAGCTAGCAAACAACTGTCCACAAACTAACACAGTCACATGGATGGATTGTATTTATGGACTGTTAGTTGGACAAAGACTCTTGCCTCAAGAGACAGAGAAAACAACAGCTAACGTCAGTATTACTTCAGCCAGTCTGACAGGGGACGGATATGACGGTCCAATGAGTCGCTGATGTGATGTCATTTGTTTGGTTGGAAGGCCTCTCAAACCATTCGGCAAGCAGGTTTCAGACTTCAAATGCATTTACACATAGCTATTTTGTAAGATCCGATAGCTATTTCCCTAAGTATTTATGAGGTCTGCAGTAAGTGTCAAAACTTCAGACGGTGAGAGAGCATTTAGCATCCTGTCTGTTACCAGATTGCTCCCACGTTATAGCCAAGCAGTTTGATTGCATCTTGATAATCAAACCTTATTAATTACACTGGCAGATCAATCACAGGAATAATTGAGTCCTTTTGGAAGGTACGGACAGACAGACTTTTCTGTCACATATGTATGAGGACATATTGCTGTGGGTAAGGATCAGTAATCTCCCTCTTTATTTTTCTTTCTGATCAGTCTACACACCCTGGGTCATGTGCGCTTGACGCTTGATGCTATAGCTGCCAATATAATCTGACAAGTATGATTGGCTGTCAGGCGGTGGGGGGCCCACTGCTGGGTTGATAACTGCAGCCTGGGGGCGTGAATTGGTTTTGGAAAGAGTGACAGATGTACACTCGCTTGATTGAAGATTGCACGGATGTGTATTATTCCCTCATGCGGGTGTGGTGATTACATTTCAAAGGCTGGCGAAATGAAACCAACTGGTTCATCCTTTGCAAGCTGAGCTCCTTTGTGATCTGATGTTTCCTCAAGTACAATAAGTGCATTTTTATTATTTTTGCTTTGAGGGCAGTTGGCTGATGAAATGATGGACAAAACCCCCCCAAAAATAGCAATTTTGTTGATGTGGACAGGACACGAGGTACAGTATTTTGCCATCCAGGGATCATGACTCATGGGGCAATTATAGTCGGCCGTGTTGGTACGCTACTTCCGCATGCAAGGACAAATCAGACGGAAATCATTCTGATGTATATTTGGAGCCTGGAGGGTATTTATACAGACGTTCCTTGAAAGCTATCAGGCTTTTCTCAGTGGCACTTTGGTTTGACGGCCCGGCCAAGATGGACGGCATGTGAGGACTGACATGAATATGCATCTGTTGTGCATGAGACATAGATGAATCTACAGCTGTGTTTTAATGAGAGTGAGGTGTATGAGAGGAACAAATTGTGCTACTCAAGGTGGGAGAAAGTGTTATATATCTATATCTCTTATTGTGAGTTCTGAATTACAGAAATCTGCTCGTTTGTGTCATTTCTGAGCTCGAAATAAAGATTAAATCCCTGCTGTGTGCTTTTAGCAATAGTTCAACTTTATGGGAATTATGTTTAATTGCTGAGTGTAAGATGCCTGCCAGCACCTTTCTAACTTTTTACAATGTATTTTGTTTTTGTACAGATTAAACAAAGAAGATATTATGTCTTAGTTCAACATTTTATTGTTTTGTTTTCAACCTTTTCGGCAGATCCAGGCTAGCTGTTTTTTATGCGTCAAGTCTTCATGCCAAGCTAAGCTAACCTCGGGTCACTATATCTTCAAACCTTCAAGCTTAATGTTCACCAGAAGTTCATGCACGTGCACTTGTAGGCTCTAATGTGTTGACCACAGCCGTTTTAATCAGGTTGGGGGGCAAATACTTCAGTGTTAAGCACACCTAACGCCACAAATGTCGCATTTTCATGGACTGCTTCTTTATGATGGGAGAAGCAATCCTCCTGGAGCTCTGTAGGAAAGGCTGACTTGGTCTTCCGCATAACAGCTAACTGTTAGCATACAGATAGGTTCTGCAGAAAAAGCCACAAGCATTGTGTGCTAGTTTATGACTCCTAGGCTACCAAAAGCCTTGACACAACACATTAGTTGAGACAAATCATGCCTATTTTGTTAATTGTGGTGAAAATCAGTACAGTTTTGTAGCGTATTTTAAAACCGTGACATTTTAATGTTTTACAGATACTTCTTTAAACCGTGTTTGTCTCAGACAAGACCATAAGCCAGCTTTCTGTTGGCTCATGGTTTCAAACTTAATGTAAAAACTTGAGAGCAGTGTTTATCTTTCTATCTAACTTTCAGCAAGAAAATGAATAAGCATATCCCCTGGAGAGTCAATCTACCCTTTTTTTTCTACAAGATTATCTTGAAAGTCAAGAATAACTTGAGAGATCAACACTTTTTGAGTGAGAGTTTTGGGTCGGAGCTGGAAGTAAGTCTCATCAATGATTCTCAGGGAATACTGAAGAAACTAATTTATACAACATACAGTGGAATGTTTACCAGCTGCGTCAGCATGGCTGTTATTATTTTCACCTTGTGAGTGTGTGTGTGTGTGTGTGTGTGTGTGTGTGTGTGTGTGTGTACCTGTACAGCTATCTTTGTGAGAACCAATTTGTGCTAAGACCTTGGGAGTAACTTTCAGTTAAAATATGTTGTTGTTATTACATGTTATGCTAGTTATAAATGTTACAGCTGCCATGCCTGACATAAAAAGATACTGGGGTAACATACATGAGCATGCTCCAGACTGCAGCATGGCTATAGTACATACATACATGCATGGGTTACTAACCGTCACTATTAATCAGCTGAATATTTTGCTATACGTTCATAGATTCTGTCTGAAGTGGTGAAAGCATCAAGCTGTCTTTAGCTTTATTACTGGGTGTAATTACACTTGAGTGTGAATGACAGTTTGGATGCTGCTTTCACCCTGTCAGACAGAATTCATGACCACAGAGCCACACATTCAGCTGACTAATGGTTCCTAATGGCTAGACATACAAGGCTCTCGCCGCCATCACCACTCAGAGCAGGGTGTCTGTGTCTCTGTGTGTACCGTTTTTTGTGAAGTGACGGACAGACAGTGAGAGCCCGCCCCATCCCCTATGCATGACAGGCTCCAACACAGATCTCTGTTCAGGATTGGGAATAGGGATGCATTACATGTTAACTAAATGCACAGCTGGGGGAAAATATCATGCACTTTAAATGTCCAACAGCCCATCACTAACATTTTAGTCCCGTCCTTTCTCATCACTGAAAACAAAACTTACAGTTCCTTAGCTCGTTATCGTCTCGTCTTAGTCATGGAGAAGGGTCGCTGACGAACATTGTTTGTATAGTTTTAGTGAAGAAAATGATCACTGGTGTCACAGCTGGTGTTACACTCATTGGTTTCTACTTCATTAAGTTAACTGTAGTTTAAAAGGGACGAGTGTTGTTGTGTTACGGTTGTCCACTCCATGTCGATGCTGCCCCCTGATTTTGCATGCTGAACACACACTGTAACCTGAATGGAGGCGTGGGGGAGTGAGTGCACTTGATTGATGTCGGTGCGATATATGGGCGAAGGCACAGAAAAAATGCGCTAACAGCTCAGTGTAGGAGGAAAGTTGGAAACAGCATGCTGTATGCAGCGCTCATAGCAAGGTGAGTGGGATGCACTCATGAACATACAAAACTGTAAGTGTGAATACATTATGTGCTTCATAATGAAAAGCAAACGTGCCCGTGTGCATGTAGGACATACTGAATGTGGTGCAGGGAAAAACAGAAAAAGTTGGAGAGGCAATCAGAAACATTAGACACAGTTTTGGTTAGTTAGTAGAGCTCGTCTCCTATAGGGAAATGGAACTCAGCAAGCCAGAGTCATCACTTTCACACTAGATTTTTTTTTTTTCTCTCACTTGTGCTTCTCATTGTGCTGTTGGTAAGATTAGGATTTATTGACACATGCTGAAACCCTTTTCCACTGTGCACATAGGTGCCATGAAGACGGATGAGGAAAAGAATGGGAAAAGAGTTAAAAGCTACAAGGTGGGGGGGGAAAGAATTAAGAATATTTGCTTTTGTTTTTTAGCCTAATGCAGTAATTCAGTTGAATGGAGTTTTGTTTGAATGGGACCAAGCAGGGAAAGCTGTTAACCTAAGAGCTGTATCTATCAAGCGCTGCGCCCTCGCGCTCTGCTGGGATCCCGTGTACAAAGATGCACTTACTTTACTGAGAATTGTGTCTCCTTAACTCATGAATCCTTCAGAACTGTGGCCGCTAAAGGAGAAAAGTGGTTTTAAATATTGCAGTTACAAAGATATTGTTCTCACGTAGGCAAAAAAGGAAAAAAAAAACACAGAAGCAAAACAAAACAGCAGAATTCCTCCCGAAAATTTGCAGCAAACTTTATAAACATGTATCACTGTCTGCCAGCCGCAGTTAAGCAGTCATGGACTAATTTAACGGTAGCAATTGTGTCTTCTCTGTGACAGATCACAGGTCAGTAAACATCCTCCACAGCTGTCACAGGGATGAATAGACGCCAGTAATGAGAACCTAAACACTCATGGATCAGCAAGCGCTAATGGCCATAACTTTGTTTAAGTGATTGCTTCAGCAGGCTGCATTCAGCATTAATTGGCACACACTGTTGGAGTTCTGACTTTGTGTCAGTGGATGTGACTCAAAGTCACAAGCCAGGCGGCCTCTGGAGTATCCTCCAATATTGCTTCTTTGTGTCGTCTAATGTAACACCTACAGGAGCTACAGGAACACAACAGGCTATATAATAGAATACAATAATACAAATACTGTCATGGGCGTTGTTGGCTGGTTTGAGAAACAATACAAACAAAGCTAGGCTAGTAGGCTAACTCCTCAGTTTATGTGTATGGCCATGTATTGATAAGAAGCTAAGATTTTTGTGATTCGGTTCATGCAGACCATTTCAAAATAAAAAAGTGTCAGGGAGGTACAATCAACATAACACAAAACAAACTAACCGATAAACAAGCATGTATAAACTTTTGGCAGTTCTGGGTGTTTTATTTGTGTATTAAAATCCAACAAAAGCTGTCTTCTCATATTCCCAAATGTCCAGTAGATTCATCCCAGATGCGCCAATGAAATTTCAAATCTGTGAATATATTATTTAAATGGGCTTTAAGGCCCTGTGTTTGGAAATATTCCAAGTACTTTGAGGTCACAAAATGCCATTTTTCATCACGGGCAACTGGATATTTAATCAGAAAAACACGTGTTAAGTGTCTTTCTCATTTTGAGTGATAGCGTTACTAAATTTGTACTTAGATTGTGTAAGACTACATTATGCAGACCCTTTGTGTTTTTCAGGTGGTATTATTGTCTGCTGAGCAAAGACAACAACATTGTTTCTGTTTTCCTCAAAGCAGCAACTACCAACAACACAGGACAAAATGTGAATTTGTTTATTCATTAAGTCTATAATGGAGAGTTAAAAGCAGATAGAAATGGTGCCTGGATCCCCAGTCAGGCTTAATTTTCCCAGGAGGTTTCGTGCCTAGTCGCAGACAAAAGTGCGTTGTGAAAGCGAGACTTATAGGGAGCCGAAATCTAAATGATGATGGCGTCGTTGTTCTATAGCCATTGCAATGAGCATTTACTTCACAATGAAGCGTTAAAACAAAACAACTTGTCAGTATGAGTTTTAATTTGACACTATACTCCCGTGTTTATGCGAGAAGTGAAGAGTTTGCTGCTACGTTCCTCTGAAATGCCACCCACCCACATTCATCTTTGAAAAAAGCAGCCCTTGATATAATGAGCACCATGACAATTAAGTTTTCCCCGGTTGTCGAAAAAAGAAAAAAAACAGTGAATTAGATTAAAGGACTCAAAGTACCATTACCATTCATGAGAATAAGAGACGCAATAAACACCTAATATCCTGCTGCTGAAAGGCGGTGTTAGAGATTAGTTTCAGTCAACATACTGAGAAAACAGCATATCGGCTGATCATTTTATTGCACATAATAACTCATCAGAAAATACAAACCATCAGAAAAATAATTTGGACACATCAAATAGATGTAGAAAGATTTAACCACTGATCAAAACACAGGAACAAGATCAAATATAGAACCAGAACATAAAACCAAACGTGCCTAACAACAAAAATGGTCGTCATGTGACACTCACAACAATTCCTGCTGCTGTGAGACTCATCAATCCCTCTCCCACTGACTTCCACCCTGTCAACCACACTCCCCGGGGGAGATGTGTCCCCTTGGAGCTCCATCACAGTCAGCTGGAGACAAAACAAGCTGAAACCAGACACCAAAACCAACAGCCACTGGGGAACGTATCCCCCAACACGGAGTCTGGGGATGTCAGACTTTCCCCTACTTTTCATAAAACAATGCTAACAGTGAGTCAAGCTCGTGTCATCTCCAAGTAACCATGTTTTTTTTGGTGAACTGCAGAGACACCTGTGTGTGTGTGTGTGTGTGTGTGTGTGTGTGAGAGATAAAACTGAGACTCTTTTGGATCAAGGTTTTTTTCAGTTCTGTTTCAATGGATGGTGACATTTTTAATTAAATAAGTGCAATTCAAAACATATTTAAACTTCACAAAGATGCTCTGACCCAGGCTTGGATTTGGAAGAACAAACACTCCTTTTTGCTTTGGCAAAAGGGAGTCAATCTATTTATCAGTAGATGAAAGATTCTCAGTAATGTCACAAATCTGCCAGACTGGAATAAGGTTTGAAAATGTGGCCCTGACAACTATCTGCCCATCCTAGATATTCAAAGATAAATATTTTAAGCATTTTAGATGTTTCTGAAACACTTTCTAAACGGGACACACACATACTGTCTGGTGAAACAGTCACATCAAAAACATGTAGCTGCTTTGATAATTAGACGAGCAGTGAAATTAGAAAAACAGGAGCTTGGCCCTTTTAATTAACATTATAAAAAGCCCAGTAACACACAAGTTTGTCGAAGAGCTTATCTCGTCCTTTACTTATCTGAGCAATTAACACAAGGGGGGAGGTTATAATTTAAACTTAAATAATTTCAATTAAGAACACATACTAATGAAAATAAGTAGATGTTGAGATAAGAAAATGTTATTAAGCATTTGAGGCCAGATTCCATCGAAACACAAAAGTGGGTCGCACTTTATAATAACTGTCTTGAATAAACACGTTGTCACACCTGAGCAGCGAAGGCGGACCAGAATGCGGTAAACGGCAGGCAGGAAGATCAGTCGATGATTTATGCGGGATGAAGGCATCGCAAGGAAGAGGCAAACTCGACAGCAGGATCGGAAACCGCAACGGGATCAGGAAAACATGGTTGACTCGACAAAGGCTGAACAACTTAAATACAAGTTTAGAATGAGGGGATGAGGTGCAGGTTGTGGAGAGCGAAGAGGTGAGGGAAATGAGTGGAAGAACACCAGGAACAGGGAAGTGCTGATAGGCAGGAAACACACCAGGAACACACAGAACACAAATACAACGGAACTGAAATGACAGGACCGTGAAACACGTTACAACTTGTTTGGTATTTGTAGTTAATTAGTCATTAGTTAACAGTTATTTCAGCCTTAACAATAATGCAATGCACTATAAACAATTTAAGATGTGCAAACATCAGTCCAAATAATGTTCATAGATGAACTACACAGCAAATACTAACCATTGTTAAGCAATTAAGGGTTGCTTGATAAACATTTTTTTTATTTTCATTGTTTGTCAGCAGTAAAATAACTATTAACTCATGTTTGATTAAGTGTAAATGTATTACATAATCATTTAATGGTGGTTATTATAAAGTCTTACCCAAGAAGGAGATCCACATTAGCAAGGCGCTACACTCCACATAAATCTGTGCGTAATAAAAGAAACAGTCTGTACAGATGGGAGATCCACAGTCCGCTGCTAAAAAGAGCTCACTTTATATCTGTAAGACAGCAGACTTCCATTCTCCTCGCTCCGTCAAAAATAAATGACTTTCCGTGCGGCACAGGTGGGAGTCGTAATAGAATGTAGACACAGTAATGGAACATAGTGATGTGAAATGGTTCCATTTCATAACAATGCTGCCCAGCCCCTTATGAATAAGTCTAAAGTGAAGAGGATAGAAGGCGAGGATTTTCAGCCTGAGCTTAGCAGATGAGCAGGCTTATTGAAAGTAATAACCGTGAGAGTGAAAGGTCCAATGAAAATGGCCGATATTCAACTAAATTACTAATTTCATCAGCTCCTTCAGGTGAGAGCTCTTTTTCTGAGCACAAATGGCCTGGGATAGGAGCGGCGGCCATGCCTGTGTCATCTGAATGGGATTCCGCAGCTAACTAATATAAAGGCATAATGTAGACTGCATGGAAATGTGCCTCACATCACGATTTTAACTATAGAGGCTTTCTCCTCCTGAGGGCCAGAGCCCTCCATGCGCGAGTGTGATTCTCACCCTGTGACTACCGTTGCTTGCCAATTTCAAAGAAACAGGGCTGTAATGGCCTTCATTTATGACTCACAGGGGTTCAGGTAAAGGTGGAGCTGAAGAGAGTCAAACTGGGAGATGCCAATCTTGTTATTTTTCAGCATCACTTTCAAACTGAGGCTCCTGCTGACACGCAAAGGTCTACTGACCACCACGGTGGAGCGGGTCACAGTGGTCAACACCGCTTTTTTCTTTGCAACTACGAGAGTTTGGGTTGAGTGTGTGCAGAGGGTGGCAAAATAATAACGGTGTGTAAAATATTGGTGCACACAGTGAGATGTAAGTGGACTCCACACCTTATATACGCTTGGATCGCGGAGAGGGCCGAGGAGCGCAGATAGGCCCATTTATCAAACAGGAAAATGAGTTCAGCTAAAAGTCCAAATGCATGTTTACCCCTGATAAAACTCAACAAGATGGGCTGGATGGGTGTAAACACACTGCAGAAAACGGTCCTTAATGCCAACAAGAAAACTCTAAAAGAGGAAGAAAAATAAGCTGGAAGCGATATCATACAGCTAAGAATATGTAGAATTGGGAAAGTGTAGACATTTCTTTGGAGAAAATGAAGCAATAAGCTGGCATCCCTTGCTAACAACATATAGTACGAAAGCCGCTTCACAGCATATACGAAAACGAAAACTCAGGGAGCTCTTTTATTGCAGTTTTCCCATGTTTATTGTGATGATGCTGACTCAAAATACACATGAGATGAAAAGCCGTGCAACAGGAAAGCTCAATAATTCATTATTCCTCTCCCCCGTGCTTTCATTGATGAATCGCTGTCATTACCTGGATAGAACAGAGAAGAGAAGTAACCTCCAGAAGAGGATATATTCTTCAGGACTTCGAGCATGAATAATAGATAATGACCTTTTTCTATGCACTTGCTTTATCTGCAGGTGTCCAACTATAACCAAATGCTTCTGTGGTTTGGGCTGTAAAAACACAGATCTGGACATAAAAAGAGCCTTTCCACACAGATAAATAATCCAGTCATTACTAAAACTCAGTGGAGAACAAGCTGTGCTCTTATGAATTTATAATGCAGACAAGGACCCGGCCAACATATCCATGTTAGCCCCACATGGGTATGTGAAAGGCTGGCAGCTTGGCAGCCCCACATCCAGCGTTTTCCTCTTGAAGAGAATTAAAGTTTCATACAAAGTTTCTGACTTTAGACAGTGGATCAAAACAATTTCCTATCAATCGTACATGATTGATGGTTCCAATAAAGTCTCAAACTCTATTCAGTCAAGTTCAGTCCACATCAGGTGATGCACTCTTGTTTTGTGTCTATAAAGTGAAGTAAAGCCTTACATTTTGCCAACCCAGTGGATGGTATATAATAATAGCAGTTTAGGTTTCTGCTAACCGAGCATACGTTAAAACTACATTTCTTGCTGTTGCAGCTTGATTTTTCTTCTTGTTTAATCGGGTTATGTTCAGGCACAAAAAACACTTTGGTAGGGGTGAGGAAAGAATTGCGCTGGAGTTTGGTTGCCACAAAAAATCAGCTGCATTTTTTTTCATACATCTCCTTAGAAATATTCACTGTTTTCACACTTGCGACCGTTGAAATGCTTTCTTGATCGGCGGTCTTTGGCTTGTCAGCCGTCAATCACATTCTCACTCCCAACCCATCCAATTCGGCAGCTTCGTCGATGGCCTTGACTTCAAACTGCGACGTGCTCTGCCTACCCAAGCAAGTTAGCAAGATGATGTTATATGCCGCAACAGGTTAGAATTTCAAAATAAAGGTTGAGCAGTCCAGCTAGCAAACTAACAGCCGCTAAATGTGAAAACCCCCAACATTTTACTCCAGAGAGTGGGGTGAATTTTGCATCTCTGATGACAAAGTACTTGATGTTATACATAATAAAATATGGATTATATGAATCGCATATTGCACTCTTTAGTGGAAAAAGTATTTAATATTTATATTAAATGTTTCCAAAACATGAATGGTGAGCAGCATTAGGTCTTATAAAGACATCAGCTGTTAAGTTTAAAGCAATTATACTTTTTAAAACATTCTCCAAATTTCCATATCTGCAGTAAAAGCACACATAATGTGTCCGTTCATCTGTGTGTGCAGGACTATATGAGCCTGGTGGTGAGTGGACACCGGCACATTTCTGTGTCACTGTCTTCTGTGCCACTCACACTGATCTACAATTCATGGCTGGAACTTGAAAAGCTTTTGATTTTCAAGGCGAAGTGGCCTCAACATGTCGGTTCATGTTACTGTGGGAAGTCTGCGGTGCTAAAGAATTAATCGTAGCATTTTCCTTAACAGCGAAGATCAAGACACTCCACCACCGGTGAGAGTGTCTGACATTAGGGAAGACATGAAAAATTCATGAACTCTCATCTCCCTGTTGGACCCTTGGCATTTTGCTGGCAATTCAGTGCCCTCGAAAAGTAAGATGAAAGAAAGTTCTCATGTCTCTGTTTTTTTTTCCACTCCAATTTAAATTCTGACATGTAAACAAAACTATAAAATACGTCAAATGATCTGAATCACCGCAGAAGCTCTGGGGAAGACGAGGGTGTGGGATCAGCACGCGTCAGCTGCTTCACACTATAAGGTCCATGGTAACCTCGAGAACTTGACTGATTGACATCCCAGTGCTACTGTAGACTTTCACTGACTCCCAGAACATTCCTCAGCAATTAAGTCTTTCCAAGAACATGCGTCTCTCAGGTGGGAGTGCTAATTTCAAACCATACATGTGTCATTATTTAACTGGAGTAGACACTGGAGGAAAAGGAATTCCAAGAGTCCCCTGTGAGATGCTTTCTTTATGTTGTGACAGGCAGAGTTTGATGCCGTCCCTTGGGTGCTCATGGTGAAATACGGGACCCAACGTCAGCCACCGAGATTATGGAAATTCAACCCCTTCTAAATCCCAGGGGTTTTCTCAAGATATGCATCCAAAGTGTCTGAATGTAAATGTGCGCCCACACAATTTGGATGAAAGTCCTCTCCTCGGTATGACATCCTGCTGTGGCCCTTAGAGTCTGAGAGTAACCAACAAAGCCGTCCAGTCATTACTTATGCATGCTGGCATGTGCAGTCCCTTTGCGAATGAGGTACAAGCCTTTAATGTTTGCATCTATGACATGACGTCACGAAGTTAAGTCACGCGGCCTGATTTAGTCAGATGAATTTGGGTACATGTTCTGTGTAAAATAATCATCGAGACATACTCAAGTTTAAATACTGAACATCTTTTGACTGGTATTTCAGATTTGTAATTGTTTGTTATTTGTCTGTTTTTCCATCCGCTTTCTTCTCTATCCTTGCAATGTTCCCTTTGTTTCTCTTTGTTGCTCTCTCTATCAATTCTTTTATTCACTTTTGATTGTCCTCACAATCCTCTGGGGCAACTTACATTGTCAAAGTTACATCCACTAAAAGTTATTGGTGTTGCCACTGACAGGCTGAGGTGGTTTATTTAAAAAAAACAAAAAACAGGTCGGTCTCTGTAGGAATCATCTCTGTAATGTTGTCAGTTGGTGAGGGTTAGGAGAAGATCATGTTTTCGCTTAAAATACCTAGTTTTTAAACAACATGGCTAAAAAAAAATGTCCAGATATGTTGTCAAACTATCCAGTCTTGTCGGTTGACAGGGGAAGTGAACCCTAGTCTCTAATGGTCAGCCCCATGTTGGGGTTGATGACATAATCATTTACCTGCTGCAGGAAGCCTACTTCTTCCTGGATAGACCCAACACCTCGGTCCGCGTCATGTTCTTCGACCTCTCCAGCGCCTTTAACATCATCCAGCCCAAGCTGCTGAAGGCCAAACTGGAGAACATGCAGATGGATTCTCCCCTCGTCACATGGGTCGATGACTGCAGTATGTGAGATTACAAAGCTGTGTGTCTGACTGTCTGATTAGCAACAGCGGCGGCCACCAGGGAACTGTGCTGTCTCTCTTCCTCTTCACCACCTACACTGCAGATTTGAAGTACGGCAGTGAGACACGGCCACTGTGGGGCGTGTAGAGGGTGGGAGGGAGGATGAGTACAGGGACCTGGTCGGCAATTTTGTTAAGTGGTGTGGGGAGAACCGCCTGCAGCTGAACGTGGCGAAGACAAAAGAGATGGTGGTGGACTTCAGGGGGAACAAGCCCCCGCCCTCTTTACGTCGACATGGTGGATACAAACAAATACCTGGGTGTGGTGCTGGACAATAAACTGGAGTGGACCACAAACAGAGGCAGTCTACAAGAAGGGCCTGAGCCAGCTTTACTTTCTGAGGAGGTTCAGGCCCTTTAATGTCTGCAACCGGATGCTCCAGATGTTCTATGAGTCGTCGTTGTAGCGAGCACCATCTTCTTCGCTGTGGTGTCCTTGGGGTGCGGGCATCAAAGCGAAGGCTGCAAACAGACTAAATAAACTCATTAAAAAGGCAGGGTCTGTTGTTGGCTCTAAGCTCGTCACCCTGGAGGAGGCGGCAGAAGACAGGATGCTGGCAGAACTGCTGGTGATCATGGACAATGTCTCTCACCCCCTCCACGAAACTCTGGGCAAGCTAAAGAGCAGCTTCAGCAGCAGACTCATTCAACATCGCTGCCTCAAAGAACGGCACAGGATAGGGCTATCTATCTATCTATCTATCTATCTATCTATCTATCTATCATGCAGAAACTTACAATGCTGACATTTCATTATGGCGACAGAGCTGTGCTCCCTGTCATCTTCATCCCTTACCTCACCTCTGTTCTTTTTTTGAATTGTAGGCCGTTATCTGCGTGATGATGGTGCAATGTGTAAGAACTGCCTACATGTCGGATTCATAGTCATAATAAAAGGTCTCATTATCTGGAAGTACTAACCAGGGGCAGTTACATAATTCTTTGGCAACAAGTCAAATAAATGCTAGTCTCATTTAATACACGTGACAGTTTTGTGCCATGCAAGTACCACAAGCAATCATCCATCACCATATTGAGCCAAGAAAGTATTGTAAGAGTGGACAGTGCCATTTTGTCCACGGTTTGAACATTAATATAACATTAATTGGATTTAGTCAGTACTGTGATTGTACATATCAAGTGTAATACCTATCAAATATATATTGTTTTGTGTTTATATTGTTTCCCACAGACACAGGTGACGTTTCCACCACCCACAAGGGAGTAACAGAGGGGTGGCATGTCCTTATAAATCAAAGCAAGGCCTTCCTCCGAGAACTTTTACATCATTCTTCTTCTTTTGTATGCAGGTAACACATGTACCTGCCCTTGTGCCTAGTCTTGCTTGAGGGTGTCGTCAGTCAAGGGGATAAGAAAAGAGGAAGGCAAAGATAGCAATCAGGTTAAACACATTTCTTATGTAGGACAAAATAGTGAGTCAGGTAAAAAAACTGCTTCACTGAGTCCTCACATCTCTAACCTCGTGGTCAAGTCAAGTCAAATGAATGCAAAATGTGTTCTGTGTAATATACACATTACTGAATTAAGAGCTTTTTGAGAATCCTGCCACAAACTTTTTTTTCCCCATTATGTCTGTCTTTTATTCTACTTTCAAACAAAAATACTAGAAGGATAGCAGTGTAGGAAATGAAATGATTGACTATGATTACTCATTTAATCAAAATTTTATACAAAAAGGACTTTGAAGTGTTTGAAACAGAAGAAGGAAAATCATTTTTTCTTGCAGTGTCTTTCTTTGGATACATTTTCAAGCAGCCAGAGCTGTTTCACAGGTTTGTCTAGGTTTGTAACTTCCAGACATATAAATGTCTGCATTTGTTTGCGTGTCCTTAGCCCACCGTTTCACATCAGACATAACAGATTAGGTTGAATACATTTACCCATGTCTAAATAGTTGATTTTGCAATCTAAATCTCCAGAATGTGTGTTGAACCTAACATCTCAGAGATCCTTTTTTTTAAAACGAGGCCTCTGTGCAGGATATCAGACCGAAACATTAATACCGCCACCCCTGTGCTGTTTCCTGTAGTCCCAGTTATAAAGAACCTAAATACCTAGCCCAGTTTTCCTCTTAACAATAAGCTTGCACCGCTGCAAGCTTTGCTGCAAGTCCCAACTGAGTGCTACAACCATAAGCTTTTAAAATCAGCCCTCTAACAGTTGCCATCCTGTTGGCTTCCTTCCTCACTAGATCACAGAAGTTATAGGCTACCAGCTGAAACTCACCCTCACTTTGAGCAAACTTGTGCATTGCACATTTTCGAAAACATGTTTAATACTGTGAGTACACAACTCATCAAAATAACAAAGGTCTAGTTTTAATGCAGAGTTATTACATATCATATCTTTAAAGCAACATTGTGTAGAAATTGCCCTGTGCAGGTTTTGAATGATTTAAAAGTTATTATGTTGATAGAGTTTGTATAAAAGAATTAACAGGTAAAATGTACGAAACATTTTTTTAATGTGTTTTTTTTTTCTTCAGGAGGTTACAATGCAAAGTAAGATGGGAGGGGTAAAACAATCAGCTGGTGTGGTTACACTTTCTGTTAAGAGCTAAAGCACTAGACAGTGGCAAAAACACAGGGAAACTTTGAAGTCCTTTCTTTGATCACAGTTAATACGTTGCTAAGAAGATTAAACTGTCTTATTAGATAGATTTTCCTCCGAGGGGATAAATATAAATCCCCCAAGTCTCAGCAGAGAGATCTGCAACCTTTTTGCAACCTGCCACACATGGCAGCCTTGATGAAAAATGCAAACCCTGCGCATTAGGTGTGCCATTGCTTGTCATGTATTCTACAGCATGTCAGAATTCACCGGTGACAGGAGAGCCGAGGATCTATAGTCCTGCCAAAAGTATTTGATATTAATATTTCACGTTTGCACCAAAGTGAATGTATTGTTCAAACATGTCAAACGAGGATTGGGTTGTTTCAGTGATACCTCCCTGACAAGCCAGTGCACACAGCTGTGTATATGTGACTCTACTCACCTGCTTTAATATCCATTGTTGGAGGGAGATTTGACAAAACAATCTAACCTCCAAAATGGACCATAAAGTGCTTGGGATACAATTTTAATTTGTTTATCTACAGCTCCATAATGACTTGCAAACTCTATCTGCTGATAAACATTATGTGACACAATCACAAACTCCGGCACAGCCACTAATGGACCTTGAAGTGAGATTATGTCGACTTCAGTTTCTAATATCGGGAATGAACTTAGTGATATCTTAACAACTAGACTAGCTTTTCTGTCGCCTTTTGGGAGGCACAAAGAAGACTTTACCACTTAAACGCCACTCATTTCTACACACCGTGGTTGGGTACCATCAGTCAGAGCCACTCAGGATATCCTCCTCAAGTCCATGCTCTCTTCCATATATGGTCACGTTTCTGGCTCCCAAAAAGACAAGACGGCGAAACTGGTAGTTTAATGAAGGCAGTCAAAAAAAACTAAAATAGTTCTTGGCCCCTAGAAATAGTGTTTGTCCAGTTCCCCTGTGTTGGCCAGTAAGCTTATCCTGCAACCCAAACAGACGTGCCCCTCTGTGAGTGACAGGCTCGGGGAGACTGGGCAACATGGACACGTGTCTTGGTGCTCCAGGTGTCACTATTATTTAGGAGTTAGACAGCTCAGGTTGGGAGGCGGGTGGATTTCGCCGGGATTAGTCTGAGGTTTAATGAACCTCCTGGGTTCCTGCGATTATTTCACAGAGAGATCTCTTTGTACCAACTCAGGTTAAACAATGTGTGAAATTAATGTATAAATATTAATGACCCTCCTAATGGAACCCCACTAATCCACCTGGATTTTGTTTGCGGGGGTCGGCGTGGATTAGATGCTCTGCGCCGTCTCCTCTGGGCTGTGTCTCAGGTGTTCATTATGAGCAGCTGATCGATGCATTGATTAAATCTCACAACAGATATATTTCAGATTCTTACCAGCCTCTTGTCACTGCCACCGAGGCCTTTGGTTCCATCTCTAAATGAGGTATAATTACATACACAGGGGGAGAAAATGATCCACAGATGCAGGAGAGGTTGACTGATAATCACGGCTGAGTGTTCCGACCAACCAGTCTTTGGCCCAAGGCCTGGTCGCAGGGGACTGCTTTTTCAGAGAATGGCTAATTGGTGAAGAAGGATTATACACAAAATGCATGTAAACAACACAAAAGATCTATGCACAGGTACTGCTTCCTTTTCTTGAACCCATTAAGTCTCGGCAAGCCTTTGCAATCTCCACTTTTATTTTGCTGCCGTCATCACAACTATTTAAAGGTAACCATTATAATAATCAGCAGGGCATACCACCGACTATATGGACCTTTTCCTGTGGCCTTTTCCCATGAAGAATTGAAATGCTGTGAGACAGCAGCTCTTAGCAGGATTAAATTGGTGCTGAGCAAAGCCCATTTTATCCTGACCACTGCCTCAGGATGTATAGATGCCGCCATGAAGGCCAGACTTGGCTTTTTTTTTTTTTCTTCCCCCTGAGCTGCAGGTCCAAGATCTTTCATCACGGCAAACATTTGTGAGCGCGCGGACGACTGGAGCACTTTTACCTCCGCTTTTTAAATGGGGAGGAAAATTTGGTTATTTCATGAAATGGCGAGCAACGATGTCACGATAGATGCTCTGTAATTACAGTGCAGCTACGCCATGTTATTGATTTTCCATTTGCATGAATGCTTCCAGCAGCATAATTTGGAGACGTAAATAGAGGCAAAGGGAAATGAGAAATAAACAGCGACAGAAATGCAAACACAGAGTCAAACCAACAATGCAAAGAGACAACAGATGAATGGACCGGCGGATGAATAGAGACAGATAGCAGGCTGGTATATAGGGAAACACTGTTGTCTTTTAGAAGACAGGCTCTGATTGCGTATCACTGTATTAATGATATAAAAGACAGTTTGGGAGCACTGACTGAATGTGGTCAGGGCGCAGCAAAGATCTCATTCTTTATCTTAAACTGGTTGGAGCTAAATGGAGCAGCATCTTAACAGACTCAGACAGAAGGCGCTGGATGGCAGCGCGGTGACATATTTCAAACACTGGACGCCGCCGAGGATAATTCAGTCATTCTGCTTTATTCTCTCGAACATTTATGACTGGAGGCAGAACTGGACTTGGTGGCCTGACGACTTGTTCAATAGCAATAAATCAGCGGTTCGAATCGAGCGGGAGCCGCGGTTTCGAGGAGAGGCTTTAAACTCGCATGATATAATCCGCTTGGTCACAATAACACATTTGAGAACGTGGGACAGATCATTTAGAATGTCCATTAGTTTAATCGCAGATTTTGCACCATCAGAGACGTCTTCCTGAATAATAATAACGGGACATGTCATTTTGAGTTTATGAATCGCCGAAACTCCAGAAAGGGACAAATGGTAGCGAGTCAGACCAATCGCAGTCGTCGTTAAGACTAAAATAGGGAGAGCAGTTTGGAGTAAAAGTTTCTTCAAAGAGATGTGATAAAAGTTCAGGATTATTTCTCACCAGGTGCCGTATTTCATCCACAGTCAGCACGATTTGATTATTCATACATTTACACTTATCATATTTCACAGTCCATATCCAATAAGCGATGATATGAAAATGCAATATTGCTCGAGAAATGGCACTGCTGGTACAGCGCAGAGCGAGAGACAGACAGTCAGACAGACGGACACAGAAAAAAAAAAATGTGTTTTGACTGTGTCAGCGTTCCCGGCTTTTGCAGGAGCGTCCCTATTTTTTAACCCTTTCTCCCACTGTGCTCCCCATTGATTATTTTCTCCCGTTAATCTCCCAGTTGCATAGTGATACATATCAAATGAGCGTTTCTGAGTTGCTGTGTGGGATATGTGTTGTGGTACCTGGCAATCCAGTGTAGGAATGACCCAGCTCGTGTGTGTCGACGGTAGCTGTGATCCCTCCGGCCGTCTGCTCCGCTCAGATTGTGGCTGAAAACGGATCAAACAGGACCCACAAAGAAGAAATTTGCCTCTCATTAAGACCGCTACAAAATAAGACCTCTGCAGCCCTTTTGTCTCTCAAAAGATAGATTTGGTTTCGACTATCACTTTAACCTCATGAAAGATGATTTATCGTCATGCACCCACACTCCATTACATTGTTTG
>CAEMYA010000179.1:3727388-3741822 GCA_903131615.1 Diplodus sargus | reverse complement strand
CTCCTTGTTTTTTTTTTGTTTTTTTTTTAAATTGCGCCTACAGAGCAAATTGGAGCTTGGTGTTCCAAGGTAATTTGGTGGGCTAATCTGCAATGTGGCTCTCCGAATCTCATTTGAGGTCTCCCGGTCTGTTGAACTAACATGCTTTGTCATACAAATAATGTCACCAAATTGCTTCTGTAATTTGTCGCGCGCTGCAATTTGTTTGTCGCCCAGCTTTGTGGCCGTGGCGTGCACATTACTCCTCACCTTCTGTTTCGGAGAAGACTCTGACAGGCACAGATGTGAGATACATTGAGAGCATTACGCTGCCAGAATCGCTTTTTCTTTTTTTCTCTCTCTTCCTCCTCTACCTCCGCCAGCAGTTGGTGAGGAATGATCACTTGTGTGGATTGGCGCAGGATGCTGCAAGGCGTCATATAGACAGGCCAATAATGAGGATATGATTCCACAGTCCACCATCTGGACTGGAAGAGGATGGGAAGGAGGAGAGGAGAAAATGAAGAGGTGAGCGGGCGGGGTTGGGTGGGGAGCGGGGGGCCAGGGTTGTGAAGATGAGAGGAGAAGTGAAGGAGGATTTAATGGTGTTTGTGTAGAGCCACGGTCCCTGGCTCTGTCTGGACCCCGAGGCCACAGAGGTAGCATCTGCTCCCGGCAACAAAGGAGCAGGAGAGGCAGAATATCATTCGGAGGAGAAGAACACCATTGATTAAAACCATCTCTTCATCCTGTTTTTCTTCTATCATCTTATTTCACAGCAGCAATTGCGATTCAGATGGAGGCAGGAGGGAAGGGGGGAAGAAGAAATAGACATACATGATGGGTAATGCACTACCAAAGTACCGTGTTACAGTTTTATATTATTTTAAGCAGCAACAGAGTAAGATAACACATTTGTCAAGGGATTTGCTGTAATATTGTGACATTTACTTAGTGCAGAAAGTTACCATCTGAAACCAAGTCCCAACATGTTAAAGATCATTCAAAGCATTGCGATATAAACGTTTGAACTTTTGTCAGTATGGACATGCTTCACCTGGGAAGATCGGTCAGATCCTCCAAAATTCGGTCTTTCAGTTCATTCAACAGAAACCATAAAATCTGACGAAAGATCCGTTTAGATTTGCCGTCATGATAAGCCAAGGAGACAGATGAACGTTTCCACACGTTTGAAGTGCTCATGCAGTTGTAATTTGCGTCCATTCTTGAATAATTTATGTTTGTTTGATCCGTAGCGGTCCACCGATAAAGAGAAACAAAAAGGCTTTTACATTTGAATGAAACCGTCATGTGAAGTCTGTCGCTCGCTGTGTGCCAATTTTGACCGTCAAATCTTGCGTCGCTGAAGCCTACATTTTTTTTCTGCGTCGTTTTCGCCCCCAGGACAGCCCCTGGAGTCCAGCAAGCGCTCCCTGTTTGGAAGGCCGATCGACTTTGGTCAGGGTGCAGTCTCTGTGGCGAGGTGCCCCTTTTTAAGTTGTTTAGAGGGATGACATAAGGAAGATGATGATAAGTTATGAATGATGGTAAAAGGTTTTGTAGTCAGGTTTATTTAGACCAAGTTTATCTAAAGCCAACCGTCCTTCTGCAGTTATTATAATGAAAGTCATGCAAAGGTAGTGTCTACATTACTCCGCACAGACAGCAATATTATAAAGAATTCTACTACCTTTAAGTGATAGTAACCAGTTATATGTAACAAATTACATTTTAGAAGTAACTTGCCCAGCACTGATGATATAGTAGAACACAACAGAGCCACACTACAACTAAACAAGCTTTGGATTCTATTTAGAATGTGCATTAATATACAGCTGCAGCAGCCTTCAGTCATGCAGTAAAGCCTTCCGCAAGATTTTGGAGGCTTAATTTCAGCCACAAGTGCATTAACAAGGTCTAGCACTGATGTCCGGTTCATTTCAAAAGCACTGGAGGCGGCGGAGGTCAGAGGTCTGCGCCAGCTTGTCAAGTTCTTCTACACAGAAATCACCTTGTTACCAGGGTAACTTCGGTTCCCTGAAAACCAAGTGTAAGCCACTGATTGATTGATGATCATTGCAGGTAGGTGATAGGTTTCAATTTGGCACCTGTTGAATTGACACTGAAAAGTGTCACCAAAGGGCCAAAGCTAATGACATGATCACACACCTAGCATACAGTACTGGTTCACCTGAAACTCCCAAACAGCAGGTATGATTAGTCTTGTTCTCTGCGCTGTTATTATCGCTTAAAACCAGGCGGGGTCAAAGGTAACGTCAGGTGAGGTAACATTCGCTGAGGTTAGCTCATTTGGCTCTAACAAAGAACAAAGGCCAAGTCAGCATTCTGGCTCTGTGCTACGCTTGAAAATCTTTTATTCATGCAAGGTGCAAGTACATACACCTATATACCATGTGGAGGTGGATGAAATGCTACACAGCTCCCATCACAGCACAGAGCAGCAGCTGGAGCAGCCCGACAATGGCTGAGTTATGTATCTTTTAAATGGCATGTCAGAGAGACTGGCTCACTGAAAGGTGCGCGCTATAGGAGAGCAATTAGCTTGAGCCGAGGAGAGCTTTCTGACTGAACCACTTGACGCAGAGTGAATTCCAGAGATGTTGGATGTGCGTTGAACAGGGGTAGGCCATACTGGCTTGCAAACTGTAAACGAAGTGCCACAAATTGCAATGCAGACTCGTAAAAGTAGAATTGTTACTTTATTAAACTCCCTTTTTACATATATCTTTATCTGAATAGGTGGATACATTTTTTTTTAACCTTGTTTTTAGCGTCTTGAGCCAGGTGCAACAAAGTTTCATCCTGCTGCGTACCTGTCTGTTACAGAGTTGTGAATGACAATAAAATCTCGAATGTAGTCATTTGCCTCGAGATTGCTTCACGTGCTGCCTCATTGATTTTTTTGGGAGATTGTTTTCGTCCATGGGGCGTTTTTTGCCCATGTGTGGTAAACACTCACACAAGTGGACGCAAGCAGATTGACCCTTCAACGCGAGAAACCACAGTAGACCATTTGTGGAAACACTGTAGGCGGTGCCTGCTCGGGACTGTGAGAGTTGACCAATCAGAAAGAGGGAGGTTTTAAAGAGACAGGCACTGAAACAAAGAGACCGGCACTAAACCAGAGCACTCAGATGAAGGGTATGTCATGTTCTTTTTTTTCATTAAAGCATAGAAACATTTTCTACGAGCCGCCCAACATCATAGCCTCAAGCTGAAAATGAGCGCAATGCAGGACATTTAGATTAAAGGCCTAATTGTCATCTGTGTTGGTCTTGCTATGATAAAGTGTTCAGGGCTTGACCATATGAGAGAGTGAGCAAACATTGGAAATACTGTAATCACCCGTGCCTACAGGAAGCAAATCAGTCAGCAACTCCTGAGCCTAGCGTAAGCAGCAATAGGCAAAATTAATCATCTGGAATAAAGTAAGGTGTGCAATCTCAATTTTTCATTTTTAAACACGACACAAAGAAAATAAGGCCAGCAGTGATGATTAAGCACACAGTATTTGACAGCTAATACATTTGAGATCTGATAAATGTTCCAGAGAGTGGGCAGAAAAATAAACTGTTTCCATCCATGGCTGGTGCTCAACAAACGAAGAGTGATGCCAGAAGGCAGGCGAAGTCGTGATCTCTGTCACTGTTACTGGAAAGTTAAACCATGACAACACCTACGAATACATGTGCTTCACATGCTACCCACTCTCTCTCAACCGCTGTCTATTCCTTTTGGTTTAGTTGTATCGTTCATATCTGCCCGCTGACATGGCAGCTGCCCCTGTCAGAAACTGATTTATGACTTCATTCTGTTGTCACTGATTCGAAAAGACAGAGCTCTTGCGACGGGGGCTGTAGAGCAGACTTTTTAATTGCTTTTGATTGCAGTGTAATTAAATCATTTAAACTGAAAAATGTTACAATGCAAGCGGAAATCACTGAACACATGACACACTGGCACTTCGGTCGATGTTTCTAACATAGCGGGCAGGCAGGCGAGCGAGCGCCGACAAATTACAAACCGAAAAGTTGCAATGCTAGCATCGGCTAAATGACAGCAGCATCTATCACGATGCGTTATGAGGGAGCCGCACATGTGTGCTGTCTGTCTCGGGCACACAAACACGCATTGACGCGCACAAAGACCTGTGCACTTTGCTCAGCCATTGTGTTAATCCCAAATGTTGTTTCTGAAGAGGACATAAAAGCCCGTAACACCAGCAGCTGTTCTCTGACGATTTGTCCTTTGACTCTGACATGACCTGCTGTCTAGTAAGTATGACTAGATCTGCGTGTGTGTGTGTGTGTGTGTGTGTGTGTGTGTGTGTGTGTGAATCTGATATCCGAACTTTATGGTTCTTTATGGTTTTGAAGTGGGGTCATATAAAGTATATATCTATAGTCGATCTGTTCCCTTTTTACTTTATATGACCCCACTTCAAAAAACCTGAACTATCCCTTTAATAAGAATAAATAGAATATTGAGCAAAGAGTTAACATTTTTGTGATGGTGTGAATGTTTGTAAATAGACCCAAAAGCGAACAGCCAGGATGAAGAAGGTTTAAAGGTGATTTATTTAACAACTGATGAATATTGTGCGGTTCAGGGGTAGCTCGTTGAAGCGGGATGAAGAGTGCTCTGTGAGGAGAGGGGTTACCCGAGCTCAGGAAATGCAGAAAAGTGCAGTGAGGGTGGTGGTGCTGCGCTGTTACCAGTGGGTAGACGAGGTCCTGGTGTGGTCACGGCAAGTGTAGCAATCATTTCTGTTTATTCCGGTCTCTGAGGAAGTGATTATCTGTCCCAAACAGCCAGATTACTTTACAGTACATTTCCCCTCGGGTTCAACGTTGGTAGTCAACGTTACAGTGCATAAACACTTGTCAATGGAGGTCACCTCTGCGGATCACTGCTGCAGTCAGGTTGATAAACAGGAATGAGGATAAATCCACTTTTTACTCCCAAAAGTTGAACGGGAAGTTGAGCGCTGTCTTTCAGCCCTAGATCAGATCAGAAATAGTAGTAGAAGTTGTATTGTAGCCTTTCAGGTATCGACTATTTATGCTGTTAACAATCGGTTGATTTGCATACAGATGTTGAGGATGCTGCTGGGAAGTAACAGGCTTCTATTTCTAAAAGATAAATGATCTAATCAGTGCATATCATGCTCAGCCTGCTTCCTCTGTAGACATAAAACGCTCATTCCAAGGTAAAGAAAAAAACAACAATTTCGGGCAATTATAGACAAGACTAACTTTATGAATATTATATTACATTCAAGCTTAGTCTGTTCTGACAAGAAATGCATTGCTTCCATGTTTTCAGGCAGATTTCACGAGGCGTTTAATGGCAAGCCTGAAACACAGTCAAAAACCTTTTTGAAAGATCACAAAAAGCTGAATTTTAACTTTTAAACAGCCCTTTGAATTTTTTAAATGTGACAGCATGACTCATTCAGATCACATTGGGCTACATATCAGGTGCTTCCGTGACGTCTCGATTCAAACACAATAAACGTGTCCCATGGCGAGCGTGCATACTGGCAGTTACATAAGAAGAATGTTCTCTCAGTTTTAAATGGTGCAATGCATTTTGGTCTAAAAGCAATAGGACGGCAGGTTATTGTCTGTAGTGTGACAACCATTAACACGCACTCACTCTCTACTGGTGAATTAATGACGAGCAGGAACTCAGTTTGAAATGTGAAGCTAGAAAGTTAAAAAAAGACTTAATTTAAGGTTATTTGGACACATTTTGCTACATAGGAATAGACTTCTTATTGAAAGGGAAAGACTATTCTTGCGGTAAAGCTGAGCAAAGCATATTAAGATTGTAATTCAGGTACAGCAACTTTCTTACTATCACCAAGCAATAACTGTGTGCTTACAGAGGACACCTAATGGCCCTGTAGTTGTAGAATAATGTTCATGCAGAGAAAGGCATTATTGAGTGCTTTATAATGACTAGAAAAGGGGCAACGTGCTGCCAATTTGCATGCCAATAATCAACTAGCAGTGGTGAATATGTGTATCTTAATGTGATGTGCAACTGAAAGCTCTACTTGGCACGTTTGCAGTGTTGGTTTGATTGAACGACAACATATAAGACACACTACAGTACTGTACGTGCATGTCACACACGTGAATACACTCGTGCCTCTGCAGTGCACGCAGCCGGCTGCCAGCCTCGAGTGAGGTTTTGTAGTATGGTAAGATTCAGGGGATTGCGCACTTCAGGCAGCGTCTCTCCTTTACAGTGCTGGCATCTGAGGATCATTTCAAAGGCCAGATGCTGCAGCTGAGACATGAAACAGTCAGACCTGAAAAAGACATAAAACTGCTCTGTGTCAGCCGGCTGTCAGATAAGATGGAGAGAGAAGCCTTTGCTTTTCTGAGAGTTTTTTTTCTCTTTTTTTTTTCTTTCTTGCCCCACAAACTGTCGGTTGTGAAAAGTTTCCAGCAAACTTTGGTCTCCTGAATGTTGTTTCTGTGTGTGCAGACTGCTTCTTCTTCTCTCTTTATCAGAGCATCTATCATCAATCTTACGCCAAAACAGTGGAACAAAACGTGGTTAAAGACGTGCAGACGGATATTGTGGCTGCATTCTCTCCACATTGGGCAGAGAAACAGAAGGCAGTAGATGAGGGAGAAGAAGAATATATACGTATAACACTTGAATGTATATATACTGTTTATAACCCAACTAAGTTCAAATAACCAGTGCGTTTTGGGCTCGACAGCAGCCTGCTAAGCAGGACTGTGAAGTTGCCGGAAATCCCTCCACAGGGATCTCGGTTGCCGCTGGTCTGATAGCATCACTCATTTCCCTACAGAACATCTCAGCGATGCATTTATGCTGTGAAAATCCTCCACCACTTCATCGCAAGGATGCTGTATCCACTCGAGATCCGTCCTTGTCACGGTCTTTTGAACCACTGAACGCTGGGTGACATGGAGAATTATTCCTCCGCACGTATTCCACCATGAAGTAATATTTGACCGGGCAGGTAGGAACGCGGCATGTCAGAAATAATGTTCGACATCTCGCATTCAGGCGATGTTTAGCTGGTGAAATCAGCCAAGGGGAAATCTGTGGTTTCACGCCACCAACCTCGGCCTTGGCTGTTCACACAAGGCGGGTTGGATTCATGAATCCACGCTGTGTCCACCAGATTGTACCACTGCAGACAGCAGAACAAAAACGGGACTCCGTAGATTAGGGGGGGTGGAAATACTTTGTGCGTGTCTAAAAATTTATATTCTGATAAATTCCTTTGCATCTTACTGGATGGCTTTTTTGTGTGTGTCCATGAAAACAGTGAAAGTTCCTGTTAGTAGTAATGCTGATGCTTTGGGATTGTAGGTCGGGTCAGTCGCCACCCGAAAGCGTTTGACGAGGTGGGAAAGACAATCAGCAATCTTACTAACGGGAGCTTCAAGTCGGAATCTCTGATCAGAGCCATTTCAGTCGGATTGAAGGAATATTGTCCATGCCACTGCCTGACCACTCGCTCTCGGCCCACTGTGAATACTCGAAACCAGGCTGTATCTGAGTCCTGTGTATGTTGTTCAAGAAAAAGAATAGAACTGGGTTGAAGGAACAGTGAGACATTTTGTGAATTGTTTGCTTTCCAGTGTAGAGTTAGACTGATACCACTGTTACGTCTGTACAGTGATCAAGTGTAAGTCTACTGAATCTGCATTAGACCCCTTGTATGACACCTAGATAGATACAAGTAAACCCACAACTCTTTAAAGGCTCCACTCAAAGCCTTAATACGCCAGAATTACAAGTTCATTGAGTAATGTCTCTCTCTCTCTGTCTCTCTCTGTGTCTAGCCCATTTGTGTGTGCTGCTTGTCTTTTTCTCTCTCACACACACACGCTTAAGTTTAAATGAGGTTAAATGCTGTTTAAATGTCAATAATGTTAAATTAAATTCCCGCCCCTAAATGCCGGTTCACTGATGCCAAATAGCATCTGACCTGTTTTCGACCCCAATCTGATCGACCACCGACGCACATTTAACCCCCGGCACCGTCGGGTCTGAGCAGAATTTTCTTCTGCCTCATTTTTCCTCTCTTTTGTTTGCATCTCTTTCTCTCTTTAAATGTTACTTATTCTCTGCTGAGCTCCCATCTGTCTCTCTCTCTGTACTTTTACACAATGTTCCGTGCGCATTTCCTTAAGTGTTGCATAAGAAAAGATAAAAAAGATCATCCTTGACTAAAAATAGCCTTTGTCTCAAAGCCTCCTGATGGTCTTTATTAAGTCGCTCCAGTGTTTGATCTCAGTGTTTTCAGATACTGTCACCCGCATCTCGGTTTCTACATCATGTCCTCCTGATGACACACCAGTTAGGAGACGAGGTGCGACAGTCATAATTTTCTTGGTGGCATTCCCTCCATCTTTTTTTTTTCTGGGATCCCTCAGGCGGATCACTAATGGGTTTTTCTTTGATAAACATTATTAATATATACTGTAGTACTGAAGCATTGGCACATAAATTAGCATTAGATGTGTCCCACTTTTCTTTGGCAGTTGTTTGTTTGTTATATCTGGATTTTTCGTCAAATTAATGTTTTAATGTCCAACCAGCTGTTTTCATAGCGAAGAGGCTTTAACCACTGTGAGGGAGACGTGTTGGTGAAGGTGTTACTTCAGTCAATACATCAATGTATCCAGTGCTTCCATAGCAGTATGTCTCTGCTGGTTTATGAGTAAGAGACTGCTCAGCTCAACTTATGCTCAATCTCAATGGCCTTTATACCAAACTATATACCAAAGAAAGGATGTGATGTGAAGTGGTCATTTTAACCCAAACCGCGATCTTTCCCCAGACCTGTGTTATGCCCGCCTCAGTCAGGAGCACAACATAGAAGGGAGGTCCTCACAGTAACCACTTAAGTAAGCAAATCAATTATTAAAGATTGCACCTCATAGTTCACAGAAGCGAACTATGAGGTGCAAAGTCACTGGTGAAAGATGGCTATCTAAACATTATCACAACCAAAACAAGACCATATGGAGTGCCCAAAAAGGTACCAGTCTTCCAGGAGGGAGAGGGGGGGCCATCTTGGAATCACCTGTTTTATAAAAGCTCTTAACAAGTGACATAACCCCTCAACGTGGTGGGCGGGGCCAGACCATCAGGTAGAACCTGAAAAGAGGAGCACGAGCATATTCACGCCAGCTCCTTCAATGTTGTGTTCATGTTACTATTTTTGCAATTCGGTATTTCACTCACATTTCACTGTTTTAAGGTCACAACACCACGTCCTGTAGGTTACACCCTTCATTCTGCAGAGACCAGACAGCCATCAGAGACTTGCCATTTTCACAAACAACGTGGAATTATAGGGCGAGAGCAGGCTGCTGATTAGGACTGGTATCACAGGAATTACAAAAGGTGTTATCACTGGCAGGCTGTGAAAAGAGCAGTAAAGATAAAGATGTCCACTGGGCAGCAACGTCTGCAAAAAACATGAATATGAGGAACAGGCCAGCACACTGTGACATCACTGGGTTGACAGCTCCCTTTGTCACAAAGGCAACCAGACTGGATATTTCTGAAGAAAAGCTTGAACATTTCTGCATCTGAGTCTGCCAAACCAAATGAAGTTCAAACTGTCTACTTAGAGAATTATATAATCTACTTTTTTTTTAAAAATGACAATGTGCCTGAAAAAGTAAGAATGAAATGAAATAAAATAAAAACGATATACTGGAGCTCACAGATAGTAACTTCAGTGATACGAAAATAAGTGTGAATTTAATGACAGGCATCAGAAGAATAAAGAGAAGAGAAGGTTTTTTATCTGAACCTATTGAGTCTCAACTCAACTCTTCCATGCTGTGCTGCTCCAACACTGTTCAGCCACAGTGTTATCCTGAAGTAACTCTGTGACTTCAACTTGGACAGAGACAGGATGATTGATGGTTCAGGCTGTGTCCGTCGTCCCCGAGTATGAACGTGACTTATTATAACGAAGCAGACAGGTCATCTCGGGTGTGAATTGAGCAGACACTCAGGCTAATAATAACATGCCTGTGTCTGACATTGGCGTTTACCTGCTGTTGTAACTGCTGTTGGTGTCGTGCAGCTTTTTCTTGCACGGGTGACTCGCGAGTCTGCGATCACATGGCTGAAGTGCAAGTCCTGACACAAGGTGCTTTTCCTTCGCCACACAGGTTTTTTACAACTTTGCAAGCGAAGTTGGTCTGCATATTGCTTTCTTATTTTACTGTATATCAAAGCAACAATCAGAGTACAATCATTTCAATTACATAAATATTCAAACTTGAGGTGTTGTCTCTATAGGACTTAAAGCTTATATCTTTGTGGAATAGCGATGGAGATGAATACAGCTTCAACTTCAAAATCCATTTTCATTATTCTGCTCATGCGATCCATTTCAGAATTAAACCAGATCAGGAAGGTTACATCAACAAACAAACAAACTAGCCAACAAACCAGCGCGTACGAAGTTTGAGCCGCTCACTGTTGGTGCATCTGCACATTTCAGAATTCAACAAAACCCCAACCTATTTGACCAATAGGGGGCTTCTATGCCAGGGCTGCAACAGCCAATGAGTGATCTGGAGGCCAAAAAGCCCACTCGGTCTTCCTTCCCATGTCTCTTGAGCAACTTTCACACCAGCCTCCAGGTAACTAATGCATCATGTAGCCAATGAAATATCAAATTTGTGAATATATAAATTGAATGGGTTTAAAGCCCTAAGCTTCAGTGACATTGTAATTACATTTGAACTTGGGCCAGGTAAGACTATAGTGTGTTTACATTTGTAGCTTATAGGGGGAGTTATAAGTCATCTGCAGGCTTACATGCAATAAAAAAAAAATCAGCAGAGAAATAAGTAATGTGTGTTCAAACTTCTATAGATCAATGACAGAAGCACTTACTGAGCTTCTGATTCTTTGTGGAGAAAATCAGACTGTAACCTTTCAAAAGCGCCGAACACCAATGCCTGTCCTCCAAATGGTTCAAGAACAGCTTTTAATTGACTTTGGTCTAGACTGGTAGAGGCGTTGGAAATAATATACACACAATACATACATTTTGAGACATGGTCAGATGTTTAACCGTTGTTTTTGTGTCCATTTTCCATGTACTAATAAATACCAATTCTGCCTACTGTTTTTTAGTAACTGGTGTCAGATTTAGTCCAGGTTAATCCAGTGTACTGCTCCTTTAATGTTAGAACAAAGCCAACACAAAGCCTGTTTCCCCCTGTTGTTCTGAGACTGTGGAATTTGTGTTGCTATCACTCTCTGTCACTTTATGCAATCTACATTTTAACAGGGGAAATAACTTGTCTTGCAGTAATGTCCCGTATCCTAAATGTGTTCACATAAAATATGTGCAGAACAACTTTTGTCAGTGCAGATGTGACAGTAAATATCTGAAAATGAATAAAATCTGTCTGCTTGTGAGGATCAAATTACATCTCGACCGACTAGGTGGAGGAGAATGGGGAAATGAAATATAGAAAGCAGGAGAACAGAGGGAATCTTAAATAGAAGTTGAGGTAGGTAACGAGATAAGAAGACAAATGAAGACAGAGAGGGGGAAGGACTCGAGGAAAGAAAAGATGCAGTGAATTTCCATTTACTTAGAGGGGAAAAAACTGATAAAGAAAGATTAATGTGAGGGGGCTGTTGATTCTTGTTCCTCAGTTTATTATATCCTTAATTAAATACAAGTTTAAATTGCACTCATTGCATACTAATTCTCAGAGATTCTAGAGATACGCTGTGCTTATGGTCTGCTTGGGTTAAGAAATGACCACCACTTGGTTGGGGTTGGGAAAACATCATCCTGCATGGCAGCCTTGTGGCTTGTGATGGCACCACCACCATGCCCTCCATCTCCAGATTAGAAAGTCAGCTGACTTCGACATGACAGAAGACACATTGAAGTGTCCTTGGACAAGATACTGAAACCCCAAACTGCTCCTGACGTGCTGGTTTGCAGTTTGCATGGTCGCCCCCGCCATCGATGTATGTATAATTGGTAAATTGAACGACAGGTTGCTAATCCATAATCTCAGCAAGTACCACCAGACGTTTGGATTATTGTGATGATTCAAAATGTAAGCTCCTTGTGTGCCTGGATAAGATCAGGGTTCCCTGGGTTTTTAGGTGAGCTGTCTCTGTACTAAGGAGAAGCAGAGGGGTCAAGGGGAGGACATCATTTAACCTGTGTGGGGTGGGCGTGTGTGGGCTTTACAGATGTGTGTCAGGCTCAGTGTGTCGCTGTAGAATTGGCCATTTTCTGATGATTATGAGGCGTCATTCACAGAGCGACAGAGTGGCAGGACTGGCTTGGGAACCAGTGACACTGTGTGTTGAAAAATGACTTGTAATGGGCTCTTACTGCGCAAGAACTCCTTGTCTCCAGCAGTCTGCCTCTGGGACCTTCAGACCTGCCGGTGAGAATACAAAACAGAGAGAGGTATAGAGAGCAACAGATTGAGATTGATTGACTGGCAGAGAGAGGTAAAGACGTCGGGAATCAGAGCTGGACAGAAAAGGCTCCAGAGAGACGATGCCAGTTAGAGGGAGTTAGAGAGATCACTTCACCTTTAAAGGGGAAGAAAGACGAAAGATCATTCTTGGACTTACTTCGGCACGCTCACCGTATTCCAGAGGCATGAATTCATAAAGTTTCTTCAAACCGGTTATCTGGAATGAAATTTAAAAATGATTTTCCCAAAACTTTGGAAGCCCCTTAAGAGCACCTTGTTTGAAAACAAATTTAAAGAGTGCACACTTAATTCTTTTTCAAACATGGAGGAGACTTCTGACAGTGAAAGTGTACGGAACGGAATTACTTGGATTTTCCGGCTCGTGGTACAGACATAAGACGTGATTTCTTGGGTTATTAACTTCCTAACAGAAAACAAACAGTTAGAAAATTATTATATTCATTAGAAATACCCTACATATACAAAGTGGAAATTAAAGTTTTATCCGACTTTAAAACTGAAAAGAACTTTTGAGGGATACATTTAGAGCGTTAAAGTTAAGAGGCTGAAAGAACATCAATCCTTAGGAACAAGATCAACATGAGCTAAAGGTTATTCTCCATTTCAGCCTCAGAGACGCATCTGTCGGTAAACTGAAACTGAAAACTTTATAGGAAATGGTTTTGGAATGGGGGCGGCTGTAGCTCAGCAGGTAGAGCAGGTCAGCTAGTGATCGAAAGGTCACTCAAATCCCAGCTCCGGGCTGAGCTGAGCTGCATGTCCAAGTGTCCTTGAGCAAGATTCTGAACCCCAAACTGCTCCTGATGTGTGGTTGACACCTTGCATGGTGGCCTCTGCCATCAGTGAGGGCCCTGTGATGAGCAGGTGACTCGGCTCCAGCAAAAAAAAACCTGTGATCGCACAAAAGGGATAAAGCGCTTACAGATGATGGTTGGATGGATGGATGGTTATAGAATCAGATTTGACAGGAAGGTATCTTTGAGAGCATTGCCAAAGAATCTGGGCAGCAACAAAGATTGTCAACGCCCACAAGCAACATATGGAGAGGAAGCCACAGCCCAGTATTAGTTTTAATATATTATGCATTTTGCAATCACTGATCAGAAATGTACAGTATGTAATTTCCACCACAGGGCTCTCTATCAAAACAAAATAAAAGACATTTGCAGAGTGTTTCTTGGGGATGAGGCAAAGCAAGACTTGAGGAGTGAGCAGTCCCAGATTCTGCTCTGATCTGGAACTGTTTACTGATGGGAGGAGATCAGAGGTTACTTTTTACCTTTTGGGATTAATAAACAGATGTATCTGATCTTCCACATTACTGACACGCTGACTGGAGCTCACAAATGTTGAGCAAAAGCTGCATTTTACACTTTTGGATAAAACTGATAACAATCAGAAGCTTAGATTGATTCAGTTTTGGGCTCTGGGTCATTTTTTGGATAACTTCAGTAACTTTGATGCCATGTTGTTGTTTTTTCACAACTGCTGTTTTAAATTCACATCAGCTCTGAACCTTGCCTCTGTCTGGCTACTTCTCCATAGCAACAACAGTGGCATGGGCATGATTCCTCCAAAAAGAATCTGAAATCATTAAAACCAGAGGTCACAAGATGACCTTTGATCATTGACACTCCTGTGTTGAGGAGCATTCAGGAAATAAGTAAAGGAGAACTTGAAAAAATATCAGTTTACTGAACCACCTCATTGCTCCGAGTCTACGCACTTGGAGAACTTTCCTATAATCTCAGGACAGCTGTTAAAAGTTCAAGGCTCTTTCAGCGTCCTGTCCGATTGTTTGCACATAGAGCCCCAGGTGAATTAAAGAGACTGCTGTGTGTGTGTGTGTGTGTGTGTGTGTGTGTGTGTGTGTGTGTGTGTGTGTGTGTGTGTGTGTGTGTGTGTGTGTGTGTGTGTGTGTGTGT
>CAEMYA010000179.1:3708319-3726764 GCA_903131615.1 Diplodus sargus | reverse complement strand
CCTTAAAGGACAACACAATTTCGTACTGTTTTACTTTGTATGGACCCTGCCACCTTTCTGCCGACAGTGTGAGGACCTTATTTTCCTCTGACAGCAGCTTGTTTATTCAGCAATGGGAAAAAAAAAAGAAAAATCATATTTCTTCTCCCAAACTAGTTTTGCTCAACAGTACAAATATTCTGCTTGGACTAATAATATGTGACCTATAATCATGTCATATAATATCCTCACGTACACTCTTATAGCTGATAGTGTCATAATACTCTGTAACTATACTTAGCTGAACAGTACTGCACTGTTAGTTAGAGTGCAACACCGGTTACTGTAAGTGTACTGCTGTTTTTTTTATACTTGCTTTATTTACTTGAATAATCTATTATTTTTAAGTTCTCTGTTTATCTCTTCTTATTTCTGTCGTTGTGCTGTTGTCATACCTGAAGTATTATCTTTTTCCAAGTTTCCATTTCATGCATTAAAATGAGCAACCCACACCTACCATACGCAGCCAACCCACCTCATGATGGGGTTATACTGTATAAGTGCATCATATATATGTAAAACAAACAAATCATTTAAAAAAAAGCAATTTCACTGAAGTTGCTCAACCTTCTACTCATCATAAAGTACAGCTTTTGTATCCTATATCTAGAACATTGGTTGACAGGAAAAGACTCATACAGGTCATTCACACAACATGATCACCCGTGGACGTCAGTTCACATATGGCATTAACATTTACTTTTTATTATTGTGTGATCGGATCTCAAATACATCCTTGACCGTCTCAGAGGTGTTCACACTTGTACTTAGAGCTGTCCACTTTAGATCAGATCACTCAGGGTTAATGTTGATGCCAAGTGTGAACGGGGCCTTATATCAAGATGTCATTGGCTACGCTACACCTGGTTAAGCCGTGAACAACTTTACACGTGCATAGTTGCCGACTTCTGGTTATTAGGTAGTCTGGGCTGGGTTATTGCCTCAGTCCACAGCCATGCATGCCATGTGATGTGGACAGTCCACAGTGTTCACAGGTGTGTCTGTTTATGCATTAACCTTTCGATAAACGAGTGGCCTTTTGCACAGAGCCCTGCTGGGATCAGCTCCAGCCCCTCGCGGTCATTAACAGGACAGAGGGATGGGACATTTTTTAACCAACTTTTCCGATATTTGTGCCGTTGATTCATGGTGATCATTAAAACTAAAACCATTTCAGAGCCATTCACAGTCAGCAGCGTTCTTTCGCCTCAAAGAGAGAATCTGTCCCACGGTGCCTATAAATGCCAGCTGCAGTACAAGTGGGCTTACTAATGATGAACCCTCAGAAATAGCCCAGTTTCAGTTTTTTTTTTACCTGGAATTTAGCATAAGATGCCTTCCAACTGTTTTTGAGGCTTGAGAGTAAATAACTTGGTAAGTACTTTGGTACTGGATGAACATCTTTAGATCTTAACTATGTGCAAACCAACCTTCCTCAGTTCTGGAAAACAAAACTAAATACCAAAATAAAACTAAAGAATTTTAACAATTTAAAACAACGTGTTTCATGCAGCAATTACTGATTGTTAAGAACATTCTGATTTATGTTCCTCCGCCATTAGATATACATGTCGCAAAAAAACAAAAAAACGCTCATGATTTCTGCCATGTGTCTTCATATGTTGCCTTATAGGGCAGTTATAGCAACACATAAAAAGGGCACTACCGCATATTTCCCAAAAGACATCATTACCTGACATCCGAAATGATGAAAATGATTCATGTCAGACATGTTTCCTTTCTCATATGTGACGAATGTTTCATATGTGGAAGAGAAGAACGAAATGGATGTTTCTTCAAAGGCTCAAAGAAAGTCTAAAAGTAAAAGTGTCTGGGCACTAGAACCAGCGTTGGCTCGTCGACATCCAAGGCCTGATTCAAATTCTCGGCTTAGAATTCACACTAGATGAGACACAAATGATGAAATGTACATACGCCAAAAAGATATGCTGATTTATATTTCCTTGTGTACGCCTGCCAGTGTGCAGTTTCACTGTCACCGGTGTGTTCGTGGTGTGTTTTTCGTTATCTGCCTCCAGCTCAACCAGCTGACTGAAGGCGTTCACCCTTTCAACCACTGTGGGCTTTCAAACTTCAGCGCTGACCTTTCAGTACTGCTGCTGTTATCTGTAACCTCTGGATCTCATGCCTCTACTGAGCATGTCCCACTCCACATCTCATCTATCAAGATGTTCATCCCTTCACCACTATCACTGGTTAGCCTAACCCTAACCCTAACCCGGTGACCGACTAATTGGACCTTCGTTGTGCTGTCATGGTTTGGTTAGGTTTAAAAAATTACTTTGTTAGGGTAACAGAACCATTATGTTTCAGGTTAATGTTATAGAACTTGTGACTTGTTCTTCTCAAATTAAAAACAACAGAACGAACCTAAGCCACTGAGGGGCTGCTGTACTGGTATTTAGTAGTTGACGCGTCGTCTTCCGGGTCCAATGAATGAATCAAACACGAGCGTCGTATGCAGTCACCAAACATTTATTCATGCTTCGCGCTCAAATACGCGACCTCGGCCTAACTATGCACACACTTTCATGAACTCTGTCACCTGCATGAAAATCAAACAAAAGGCTCACGTTTGCCACAATGAAAACAAAAGACGACAACGGTCAAAAACTGTGTGCTTCCCCCAGTCAACAGCACACCTGCTGAGTAATTACCTGCAGTCAGATTTATCCATTTCCTACACCCCACAGTGCAGAGTGCCACCTACTGTGGCATCCAGGTATTACACAGAACATACACAAACCAAAGAATGGCTCTAACAGAACTTATCTAGAGTTTTTTCAGTTTCACTATATTCATGAGGTAACATAAAGACCTTAGCTCATTGTTGACTTTTTGTTTCACTGTGGAAACAACCTGGGTCCTAGATAGTTTTACCTAACCATCCATCCCCAACCTTCTCCCCACATGGACTTTGGTGACTTCTTCACCTGACATCCTCTTTTGCTTCTTCCAGAATTACTATGGCCAGTAGAGGTCGCCACCTAACAAGAAACCTAAATAAGGGTTTGTTTAGACAGGCTGAATATGCATTTAAATGTGAGAAATGATTTGCATCCGTGACCTTCAGTCTTTCAAAAAGGAATCTTATTTTTCACAGTGTCACAGGCAAAATTACAGTTCCATAAATCAAATACTAATGCAGGCAGTTCGATTTCTGCCCCTGAGGCATCTATCATTTAGACAACTAACACCTTGGCCGATGTTTTCCACAAAAGTGGTATCTATCTGATCACCACGAAACTGCGTCTGCTACGAATGTGTAATACTCAAAGTTTAGACGGAGCGGTAAATAAAAGCGATGATGAATGAGGCTGCTGTAATCAGCCGCTCATCTGACATTTCGCAGTAGAGAAACTCGAGGAGAGTTCGTGGAAGACTAACTTAAGTGTTGCGGTGACGGAGCTCGTTTTACGTCACATCGTCTTTCTTCCACATCGCGAGCAGGAGAAGTGAGAGAAGAGCGCACCAATTAGCGCCGCTCAGAACACTGCAGGACTAAGTGATGTTAATTGAGATGAATTATGTGCACAGCATCTTAAAAACAATCCATCTGGAAAGTAAATCCACAGATGGCGTACGGCATGCTTAACCCCCGTCTCCCGCACTAACCAGCCTCATGAACGTACTCATTATTTACTGAGCCTGACACCCGAGATGACCTCAGGAGGGGAGAGCACTGACTCAACAGTGAAACGGACTGAGGAACGAGGGATATAAAGAGCCGGGAAGAGATGATTTACTGCTAAAAAGATTTATGATTTAAAATGTCAAGCATTATTATCAGAAAATACCAGTAAAGGCCAAAGAAGAAAAGTCTTCATCATCTTGAAGCTGTATGACTCCATGAACGCTACTGAGATTGTGCCTGTGTACACACTCTCCATCCACAGGTTTGTGTGTTTCCCTCTTACTACAGTCAATATCACTGCCAAATCCACTTTTCACTGGAGGAAGCGTGCGCCCAACACACATGATGTCGCCCGCCTTTTCTCTTTTGTGGAAAAAAAGAGCTCCGCTGGGAGAGTGAAAGACGTGGGTGGTTTATGTTTTCCCTCTAACCATGTAGGCATCCCAGGGGAGCAAGAGCAAAACAGTATCCTGAGGGATTAGGTCCATATTGAACAATTCTGCACGTCCTCACACAAGAAATCAAGAGTGTTATTACCTAAAATTAAAGTTTAAATCGTAAAATGGGACTATGTACAACAGACCGTGCATTTTATTGTGAAGCAGCCACAGAAAATCCAATGTGTTTGTCAGCGTGTTTAGCATTGACCTCCCTTGTGTCCAAAAATTGCACCTACAGTCAAGACTTTTTTTTCTTCAGTGAAAAAATTTAAACTTTTGCAAGAGTAATAGAAAAGGATGGGAAAGCTATCGTGAGCTGTTCAATGAAGAACTGTAGGCGACAGGCTGCACATCAGTAAGCAGAAGTGAGAAATAAGATTTCAGTTGCCGATACTATTGACTGACTTCTCTCTTGAAACAACGTGAGTTTATTTGGTTGTGCTGTAAACGGACACACTGGCTGCTCTTCTGTTGCATTTCTGAAAAATAGCTACTCCAGGAGTGTTTGCTGTATTAAACCACAGTAGATGTTATCACAGTGAGCACAGATATCGCCAGACGACCCACTATCACAGGAGTCTGTAAAATAGTAATGGCATTTAATCTTTAGGGTTTGTGTACTTTGGCAAAAAAACACATTTGTGACAGACAGCACAAGTTTAAAAATGGTGTCAGTGCTTCATGAACAGATTTTTTAATCCCTAATTATAAAGGTCCTGTATGGAAAGAAGTTTTATTTTGAGCCTCTCCATACAATTCCAAAGTGTTTGTATTTGACAAGTTGAGAATGAGACTCAGGTAATCAACTTCATTACAAATTGATCTTCACCAAAGTGTTGTTGTTGCCTAACCTTAGCCACAGAGTGGATGTGAAACCTGGATTCTGGTTTGACAGTTCTGAGGTTTGTATTGCCTTCTGTCCATCCATACCCATCTCCCTGCAATGCCAGTGCACCAAAAAAAAAAAAAACCAAGCGAGGCAGCTCGCCTGTGATTTTTATCTGAAAAGTTATGCTGTATGTCACTGACTTCACGTTTGACGCCACGAATGTGCTGCAAACAGTTGTACCAGAAGAGAAAACAACAACAGACCCATTTGTAAAACTCTGTAAAACGGTGGATAAATTATTTTGAGCACGACAGCCCCCAAAAAATGACTTGTTCGAAAGTCAAAACTTGAGCCATTCGGTCCAATAGTATTAGGAAAAAGTCTAGAAGAGCCACACAAACTATTTCATCTCCCTTCAAGTCTGCCAGGCGCTAAACCATAAGTTGGCGGTCGGGGATACAGGTATTTACGTAGCTGGGAAGCTGAGCTTTTTGGCTTTCAAAACACCACTGAGCAGCTTTCATAGGAATGAATGGGGCTCCACCTCAAACACAGTGTCCAGAGACTGCATCCCAAGTACCTTCCTAATTTATGCGCCACCACCGGATGTTGATAACACGTCATCACTTCACGTGGAGGAATTGAGCCGAGTTGAATGAAACCCGCATCTACTGCAGTGTCAACTGACCCCTGTGTAAATGCTGAGCTTACATGTTCCCATTGCACACAAAAGCCGAAATCTTAGCAGGTTCGAGTGTTGAGAGAAAGAAAGAGAGAACAGAGAGAGAGAAAGAAAGGTCATCCGTAATCACTTTAATAGAAAATATCTCTCCATGACTACACAGCAGAGTGTATTCCTGTTTACTTTGCTGTATTTATGCAATATACACCAACCTATCAAGGCAACCCACTGATGCATGAAAGCTGAAATGAATGTTCGGCCTCTATGTACCCTCTCGACACTTGTGTGGGGGGGCGTTTTACTTTCACTGATCTCTAATTGTTTTGTTTTAGTTGCGTGCACATCAAGGCAATTCAAAACACTCCTGCAGCCGTCAAGGATGTCAAGAGACTGTGACAGAAATGGGCATAAAACAACGCTTGCCAGCTGAGAGTTCACCATTTTCTATCTGCATGCATTGATTCCCATCTGGCTATAGACACACTGTTATGTAACAGATAATTCCTGTATTTAACCCAACATTACTCTTAGCGCAGCTTTTAAGAGATGCAATATGGAGTCCTCGTGAACCCCTTCAGAGAGTGCAGCGGCCCGTGAAGCTCCTTTCCAAGTCAGAAGGCACACGACGGGCAGGCTGAAGTGACTGTGACGAAACCTGTCTGCCGACGTTCAGAAAACCTGTCCATGTTAGTGGGAGAGCAGAGGCACAAAACGATGCCACAGCCCTGTCAATTCACGTAATGATGATAAACAAACTGAAAATGGCAGCCTGTCCTCTGCCAGTGTCTTGGAATTAGAACCCGCGAGGAGTGAGACACTCTCCCTGCATTTCTCTCTGTGACTTCTCCTCTGCTCAGTTATTTTTATTCTCGTTAATGATGAGGGATGTGTCGTGTGTGCAGCTATGTCTGCATTTCAGCAAGTGTAATTACAGACTGATGCTCGCCGTGACCTTTTAATTGACAGAGTTATTTGATTTCTCACACAAAACGTCCAATTGTGTTGCTGGTATGTCAAAAAAAAAAAACATTCTTTATATTACCATCAGTTTGGGTAAAACTTATTTGCTGTTGAAAAATCCAAGTAATTTAATTTGCTGACATGGGCTGGACGCACGTTGGCAATGTTTCTGCAAAACACAGATATGTTGTAACTTAACATTTATATTGCAATATCATGTGTCTTAACGTTACATTTTTGTATTTAGTGTTGTAACAGTGTTGTGCTTATGATCAAGTTAGGTTTAGGCACAGAAGAACACTTAGTTAGGGTTAGGAAAAGATCATGCGCTGGCACAAAAAAAAACTGTTTTAGTTGCCCAACTTCTTTTCAAAAATATCAGGTGATGTCACCACAAACACGATTGGAGATGTCCTGACTCCTTGCCAAATATGACATTTAAGTCGTTTCAATCATGGTTATAGATGTCCTGACTTCTAGTCAAAAACATTGAATCATTAGGTTTTTGTTTTTCAGTTCAGTTGTAGAAGTTCCTCCAAACATGTGTGCAATGCCAACTCCAAGACATGTTTTTTAGGTAGTGCTTTTCTAGTGATCATTCAAGCTTCTGATTTATGATTCCTGCTTGATTAAATAGTTTGCAAAGTCACTTAATAGTATAAGAAAATATCTACAGTATATTCCAATAGAAGTGCTTCATAAGTAAACTAAACGAGAACTCTGTCCAAGTGTTTTTTGCTTCAAGAAAGTTTTGCACTCCTGGATGATTCTGAGTCTTTGCACGCCAGCACCGCCTTTCTCCACATCCACCCCTTTTTGTCATTCTGAGCTTCAGGTTACTTCATCCTGATCTGCATGAAAAAACAACCGAGTTAGACTGACAGTTATTGATAGGAAGAGGGAAGCGAGCGAGGGGGGCAGAGACAGACACCGAGAGGGTGAATCCGTGGAATAGAGTTCACATTTGAATACGAACAGCAGTATATATTGTGTCTGAACCTGGAAAATGAACCGTGTGTTTTGGATTACTGTTGTAGATGCTTATAGCTGGGGGAGGGGGGCTCGTGCTGAGCTGATGGAGACGGGGTAGTCAGCAACCAGCAGAGAGCCAGCCAGAAACACCACGGGGACCAAAGAGAGGGCTGCAATCAATCTGGAAGAATCACTGACAACAAAAGCAGGAGTAGCAATAATATGTACGGAACAGTACGCATTAATTTGTCAACATCTGAGGTAGTCTACAATTAGAGCCATACGTGAATACGGCACCTACGGCGTGCGGACAATCTATGACACCAAAAAACGTCTGAGCCACAGCATATATCAGGAAGGAGCTGTTTTCTTTAGTTTTTCTTTTTTGTCACATCTTGAGTCCCATGGTTTTATGGACGTGTGCTGCTAATTGTTTTTGTTACATAATTAGTTCTTGACAGTTTCAACAGAAAGGTTCCCTGCAGCATTGTCCCTTTCCACACATCATGGCGGAACTTGTTGAGAGCAGTTTAATGTAGAAAATGTTTTCCACTACATCTGCCAGCCATATCACCACACAGATCATCTAGTCATGGACTCTTGTCAGCAAGGTTATCCAGCAAAAATAAGAACCCAAACACAAGACACCTTGGCAGGCAGTCTGAAAACAAAGAGCGAGCTTTTAAAAAAAAAGCTGAGATCAACAAAACAAAAAGGCAGGCACAAAAGGCTGGCAACAAAACAGGAATACAAGAGATCAAAAACCAAATACACCAGTACGCACCAGGGAGACACAAGGAACACTGGCAGCAAAGGATGTAAAACTCAAGGAACTCAACATGACTTGAGGTCAGACATGAAAATGCAGATGACTCAACAAAGAGTGAGGGAAAACACTGACTTACATACACAGGGGCTGTTTACCTGAACAGAAAAGGGCGGGAAAAAGACAAAGACAGGAAGTATGAAATGGAACAATACACATGAAAAACCTACAAAATAAAACAGGAAATTACGAACTATAAAACCAAACCATGGCAGCTGGATGTAAACATAAATGGTGTCCTCCTTGCCAGGGCTGTAATGGTAGCTAGCTTAGCTAGCTTGGCTAGCGTTTCATCTACGAGCAGATGCACCTTCTGTGTTTTTTAATTTGAGGTGAATTATCCCTTTAGGTGACGTGTGGTTACAGTCATGATCACCCTGCTAGTTAATTAATTAGCAAACAAATGAACTGGTTAAAGATTGGGCGCAAAACTGGCGAAGCTAAAGTGTTGGAGGATAACACCCAAATATCCGTTCACGTCCCTGGCTTCCAAAACTTCCCTTTTCACTCAACTCATCCTTAAACCTAAACAACTGAATCATTCCAATGTCATAGTTTTAATCACATAAAACAGGACCATTGCAGTGTGACAGAGACACATGTACCAGACATTCATTTTATAATCACAGTTAGGTCAGGCTAAAACTACCTTTAGCCTGACACTAGAACCACTTGGTCAGGTTTAGGAAAATATTGTGGTTTGGGTTAAAATCACTACTTCCCTAAACTTGTATTGCAAACGTACCTATGTTTTGTAAAAAACATTAAGTTAACCACCTGCACCTTTATTACTATGGTAAGTTAACGTAACTCACTGTTGACTTCTGGATTCACACAGTGCACAAACAGCTGTCAGCTGAATGAAAGTCCTGTGCTTGTTGAACCCGACCATCCATGCCTGTCCACCTCCCTATAGGGACGTTTAACTCTTTATGCTACATCTCTACTTCCTCATTTGCAGCTGAAATCATTACCACAGCTGGCAGAGGTCATCGCCTTAAAACAAATGTAAATATGGGTGTAATGAGCCGCTTTCATAGTCAACCTATTTGGTTGTTTTTCCGTTTAAGACAGCTTGTTCCAGTATAGGTGGGCATCATACTGCGTAGGTGCTAAATTCAAGGAATGTGTTTAACTGTTTCAGGGAACAGGGTTGTGTAAACAAACTTTTCGAGCTGGTGGACTTTTGAAACACATTGTGGCTAGTATAGGATAGAACTGACAAAGAGAGTGGAGAATTATCGATATTTGCACTGTTTTCCCCATAGGCAACCGAGCTGTGCTGCAATTTATCTTCATGTGTCTTTTTACTCATCCTCTCTGCGGCCCTCGCTCTGCTTAACTTGATGTTTCTGTGTCTGTTGTTTATCTCCTTATTCTTCACCCCCCCCTTGCACATCCTTGTGTAACACATCGGGTTATATTTCTCCATCCATTGCTCTTTCCCTCCTCAATTATTTTAATGGTCGAACCTTTTTGTATTCTCTTATAGTCTTTCTCTCTGACTCTGCCTTCCTGTCCTCACCCCCGCCCCCACCAGCAGCCCTCCTGACAAAATGAGTACATAATGAGACACGCTGTGCCAGGGTTGGACACTGTGTCACTGTCTTCCTCCTGTCTACTCAGCGTTTAGGATTATGTTAATTGCGATGCCGCCTCCGCGTCCGATTCCGATGTGAGACATGCGCACGGCATAAACCCTGACGCTCTGGAAATTGCCACCACATCCACATATCCAAAAACATCTGTTGTGAGTGACATTTCAAAAGAGAAGCCATATTGATTCAGATTAAGTGAGCAACAACAAAATGAGTCTTTCCTGGAAAAAAACAAAACAAAACAAAAAAAAAACCAGAACAGCTCGATACTGGGAGTGGTTAGGTGACCGAACAGAAGTGGTCGCAGATTGTTTATTTGCTGAAAGTACAATCGGTGCGTGTGTCCCTGAAGCCGACCGTCACTCCCATGGGGTCACTAATGCGCCTGCAAGATCTGATCTGTGCTTTCTGTTTCACTCAAGGCGACTGTTTACCCGGTATTTACAACCCCGTCTTACCTTCACTCGCTTTCTCTCCGTCTCACTGATTTCTCTCTGTTTTTCTCTCTGCCATTTAAACGCAGATGATAGAACAGTTGTCAGCGCTGGTGCACTGTTTGTGTGTGTGTGTGTGTGTTTGCGTGTGTGTGTGTGTGTGTGTGTGTGTGTGTGTGACAGTTGTGTGTGCTGTGAGTGTTCAACATCAGCATCTTGTTGCCTTCTTTTCAACCAGCTGAGATGCGATTACAACATCAGTGTGTCAGAAAACACAAATTTTCGTGATTATTTTGATGATTTACTCATTAAAAGGGAGATGAAATTGACTAATGTGAAGGTGTTACAAAGTCATAATGGACTGGTTGGTGAAATGTGATCTACATGAAGACATAATTTCAACAAGTTTGAATGTTTCATATAAAATGTCATAAATATGGAACGATATAGGCTGTGAACTGACAACAAGAAGCTTCCAGGACATCATAATGGACACATTTCTATATGTTCAAGGGGTCATATTATGCTTATTTTCAGGTTTAATTTTATTTTGGGTACTAGTGTATGTTTCTATGCTTCAGTATAGAAACACACACTAGTTCTCATACTGTCCAGTGCTGCAGCACAATATTCCCCCTCTGTCTGAAACACTCTGTTTTAGCTCCTGTCTCCCACTGAATACCCAGTTTGCTCTGATTGGTCAGCTCACACATGCCTGAGCCAGCACCGCACACAACAACAGACCAGCTGTGGTAAATCAATCGTATGTGTCGAACTAGCTGCTAGGCTTAAATTACGCAAATGTGTGACATGGTGACATAGTGTGATGTCACAAAGTCACGGAATTTAAGGCAAACTACTGGCGTCTCAGGAGCAGTGTTCTCTGGGGGAGAGGGGAGCTTCTGTTGGCGCAGACTTTGACCTTTTCAAGACCTGTTAGATTCAGAACAACATGAATAAAACACTGAGGGAAAGAGGGAAAATGAAAAGCATAATAGGTCTACTTTAATGTGAAATAAGACATTGTGCTTACTGATTTACTGCGCATGTGCAACTACGTAAAAGGTTACAGCTTTGACCACCCGGTCCAAGACATTCACAGCCTGAAAAAGTTAATTCCGGGTTCACACTCTGAAGAACATTCGGTAAGAGGTCAAATGACCATCCACGATCAGAAGATGGATGACTCGATTCCTTGATCCCTGCCATTTGGTTTGATTTTGCAGGAATTGCTATAAAAAACAGTCGAACAGTGTCTTTGCTTGGCGGCCGTTTCCAACTCCTGTCATGACAATCAGCTCATCCTGTAAAGCCCACATGTAATGTGAACATGAACATGAACATGGCATGACACATACGGTAGAAAAGTTAATAAGATATGTATGACACGTACAAAATTGAGCGTATCCATTGTTCGCAGACAGGTAAAATAGCAACATTTTGTCCTGGAGACAGGGCTCAGCTGCTTTTACCTGCCAAGACACACACAGACAGGAAATAGGCGACACATGAAATGAAAAGCACCTACAGACTATACTGCACCGCCTTATGCCAAAGCATTCAGCGTCTGTTCATGCCAACTTAAACACCGACGAGTACTTTTTGTCTCTCGGGGGAACCCCCTCCTGTTTTATCTTAATCTCTGTCTCTCTGCCTTCTTATTGCATTCTTTTTTTTTCTATCAATTTCTGTGTGCAAATATAACCACTCCTCCCTCCCAGCCTCCATCCCCACCACACACAAGGGAACTGGGGGAATTATTTCTTGTTCGGGCCAAGTGTGTTATGTACACAAACACTCTCTCCGCTCCCACAGACAGCAATGGGGATAAGGAGGCTTTGCAAAGGTATTATCATATATTACCACACCGGCTGCTGGGCTGTGAAGATGACACTGTTTCACCCCAATAGTCAGGCATAAATGGATGGATGGGTGGGTTTTGATGAAAGTCATATTCTTTAGATCCTCTTAGATATTCATCTGCGGGTATTCTTTAAACTGTTCATTTAATATCAGGAAATTAAACATGTTTTTTTTTTACTTTGTTATAAACTTTTAAACTTTACTTTAGTTGTTGACAACTAGTTCTAAGAGGTATTTGTCCAAGAAAAGGGCCTGGAGTGTGCTTTAAACCACGTCAGGCAGCAAATAAACGAATGAAACCATACCAAATGTTTTACAAGTATTACTTTTTTCACAGGGCACTTCAATCAAAAGTGGATTTTTGAGGGAAGCTATTGCCGATTTTTAGCAGTGATCTGTTTATGACATGCTGCACGCTTCTCAAATACCAAGCGTAACATATTCAAAAATCGATAAAGCTCTTAAAATACCACTACTCAGAATATAGTCGCATCTCAGGAAACAAATCAACAAAAACACAACGGCATTTGACGAATAACAAAATCACAGGAAAAGAAAAAAACACATTTCACAAAACAATCAGCAAGTAAGAAAAGTCAACAGTGTTTCACAAAATTACATCACAGAGACACGCTGACATTTTAGAAATCATTTGCCAGAAAATATCAGTTAATACGATTTTGAAAATGCCTGATGTTGCGGAGCGTATGACAGAACACCTTCATCTGAAGACACCAGCGGCTGCAGAGGAAAGATGAAAAGGCTCCCACGCATGGCTTCCTGCGGTGCGCGCACTGCTTTGATTGACAGCCGTGAAATTTTGATCTCAGCGGATAATTGGCGGTGGCGTCCTGCAGAGACCCGCGGTCAGCGATTCAAATGTGTGCATATGTCTGAAAATATCCATACGAGCCTTTACTGTGTTCGGTAATAAATTAATAGAATACTTTGTAGAAATGTACAGTCGGGTATGACCCGCTGCTCAGATTCCCTCAGAGCCCACTTGTGGCTCTCGTGTCAAACATAGGAGGAAGATTCAGCAAATAGGACTGCTAACAAGCTAATAGGTTAGCGATCACTTCACCAACAAACTTTGAGATATAGTCAATTAAGTCCATTAGGAAGATCAGCTCAGTACTGTAACTTGCCTTCATGTTCTGGGAGGCTGCTGGTTAGCAAAAGATAGACAGGTTAAAGCAGATCAGCAGGAGGACAGCAGACAATACTTTTTCCATAAAATATTATCCGGTTACACCAGAATCAGTGAAAAAAAGTTATACAGTTGTATTTTTGCACAGCAATCTGTGAAGTCTGTTCCCCGGAAGCTGTCAGCTGGTGATGATTTTCTCATCCATACCTCCACCACAATGTCTTAAAAATAAAAATCATACAATTGCGTTATTGGAAGCAAAATTAGCATACGCCCCTGAGCGCATGATGAGTCATCAGCAATTTTTTCATCGTTTTCCATGGAAGTTGCAAACTCTAAAATGCCCACCAAGCAACTTTTTTGCAGCACCACCCACATTGTCAGCTAATAAAGACGAGGACAGGGCAGATCCAAAATTCAAACTCTGCTGGCGACCCACAAATTATAAACTTCTGGTTTCAAATATCAAACTCCAGGCGCGGTTTTGCATCAGCATTTTTGGCGGGCAAAACAGGGGAGAGCTCTGGGTCGAGGCAAAACTGACAGAAGTTTACCGTTGATCATTGTCACACAACACAAACATTGTTGTGACACAAAAGCTGCAAATTTCTCGTTTGAAGCGGCATTAACGCGACTTAACAGCTCTGGTGTCCTGAAGTGGCCTGGAGGCGATGGTTTGTTATCTGAACACCTCGCCGTGACAGTAGCTATGGCAGCCTGTGGACCGTGCCCAACTGATACCAGGCACACACTTTTACATGCCTGCACCGTTAAGATGCACGTGCACCGAGGCAGAAAATTGGCAGGAATGCGAGGGGGTTTGCTCCGATTGGATCTATGAGATGAAGCGGTGCAGCTTGTCACTGGATATAATCCGACATGACAGCATCGTCTCCAACCATCTCTAATCTGTTAATCACACAAACACACAGTGTTAGACGCCCCAAACGTGCGCGTCCACATAAACAAAGAGGCGTGCGCAAAGTGAGACGTGATATCAACTGAACTTTTTAGTTAAGTGATTGCAATTGAACCGTTGAACCGTTACCTGAGAGAAAAAATGTGCGTTTGAACATTACAGAGTCACCTTTTACTAAGTTTGCGTAAGTGTGTGTTTGCCACATTGATCTGTTCGCAGCTGAGCTGTGAAATACGCCTTCATTTGTTGGAAATGATTGCATAATTGACCCAAATCGTTCTACCAGCACAACCCTACAGTTACTAAATTATGCAAATGACTAGCTGCCAATTCCCAGCGGACATTTGTATGCAAAAAAAGAAGCGGAGGTGTGAAAGCGTATTTCGAAGGTGGCACGACTGCACAAAAGACCTCGACAGGAAGTCACAGAAGGACGCAGGTTCGTCCCTGCCCGAGTGAATTCAAAACGCTTCAGCTGGGGCATAAATGCGCACTTATCCTTCATCCCTCATGAAACTGAGGAGATAAAATGGGAGGAGAGGAGTTTGAACTGGCCTTGAGCAGTTCCCGTAAAGGCGCTAACGCAGGCCACATCTGAGGGTTGATGGCTGTTGCGTCATTCGTCGAGCAAATGCAAATTCCGCTGCGTAAGCCCTGTCTGGGGCTGGTGAACTATGGCTATCACAGCCGCAGCTTAAAAAGATAACGCCGTCGTCTACGCATTTCCTTTCAGCCGGCAGACAGAGAGGTGTTGACCGCTGGGGTCTTCACTTTGCTGAAACGGCGGGATTGAAACTCAGAGGGGGCTCAGGCCAAAGAGAGGTAACGCATCTCATTCTGCTGAGTAGAGCTCGCACAGGTTTGATCGTTAGATGACGGCAAGTTCTCTGGTTCTCCAACGGTGATGGGATTTTGAAAACGGGGGGGGGACGAGGACTCAGGGTTGGAGTTTCATCTGCGTTCGACTGCCGTTGCTTTAACAAGCGAGCCCTGGTGAGCATCTTCAGAATTGAAGAGACTGTTGTCAAACCTCGGAGATGGGGCAGGCTGTTAATGAGAAGGTGAGGCAGGAGTTTTACATTCTTTGGAATCTCCTCTTTTCTGAAACGAGGCGACAGCTTTAGAAGGCTTTTTCAGAATGGGAAACCTTCACTGTCATTGTACAAAGAAATTAGTGCAGTAAAAAGACGACGCTGACGAAAACAAAGCAAGCAAACATCGACAACCAGTGCAGAGCAAGTCTTTGTGGATGTTACGAAGAAAACATAACAAATCAACACAAAGGCACCAAATTCATCCGCGCTCGCCGCCATCTCACCCTCATTTTCTGCTCCAGCTCAGAAAGACTTTCCCACATGAGACAAAATAAAGTGTCACTTAGGGCCCTGTTCAATATAATATGATCTAAAGCACATAGATTCTTTAAAACTCCTGTTCAGTTAGTATTCCACGTTTTCTGTGTTTTACGCAATAGAGGGTCACGCACACACTCCAGATTTGTGAGTAAAACCATTTGGCCTGAAGCAACAGACCTCCTGATGAATCCTGTCACAAAAGAAAAATGTTTATTTCAGAGGGTCAAAATTCTGTTTCCTCTGGAGAGTTCCCTCTGCCCTGTCAAGTTTAGACTGTAACTACAGCTCTCAGTTTAGCTGCTGAAATGTGACATGCGTAGAAGTGTATTTCAAAAAGCTCTCTAACAATGCAGACTTTAAATAGCAGGAAACACGTTGCTCCATTTAGACCAACTTTTCGTTTGGCCGATGGCGCAGTCATTTTCGGCTCCCATAAGACAGTGTTAGAGCGCCTGATTCCACCGCCATGAGAGTAATGCCGCGCACGGTTTGCGCCAGACCCAATAATGTCTATTCAGAGTAGTCAAAAAAACATCTTTGCCGGGACGAGAAGGGGAGGGAGGGTGACCTCACATCCAGTTCACTCATTTAAGCGTAATTTTGCAGTAAAATAAACATTCATGGTCTTCCAAACAGCTAATGGGGATCTTCGGATAGTAACTTGTAACGCCCATTATAATCTCCCCTGCAGCACCCAAGTGCAGGAAGCTTGCACCCCCCCAGCAAACCTCCGGACTGGCAGACTGAGCCCTCGTCGACGAGGGTTTTATATATTCTGATGTTGACTGGAGTGCGCAGAATGGCTGCGTGGGTTCACAAGGGTGCAGCGGACTGAGACTGCATAAAGGAGATGAATTTGACAGCCCTTCCCATTCACTCGTTCCAACGGCAACAGCAACCCGGAATACGAGGCAGAGCAGTCGGCAAACAGGTACACAGCGCAGGTTAGGATATATGCATATCTTCATGCGCTTTGGGGAATCGTTCGTATCGCTCAAGTGAAGAAGTCTGAGGGAATACGTAATACCTGCTGTGTTGTTCGATGACACCCTCTGGTATTATAGAAGAACGCGTCTGTCCATTTACCAGCGCTGTACAACTGAAAATGTGTTGGGTTTTTTTTCTCCACACTGTTCGAGCTCACAGGCTTTAACTTTCAAGCCCATCTGGAGCACAATATGATTGGCATGGCCTTATCGGTAATTGTGGTCTGTCCTGTAAAATGGGGTCACAGGCGGACAGAGTCCTGCACACCCGCCTTATCTCTGGAGCTCTCCAAGTGTATCTGTCCGTCTGTCTGGAAGCGTCAGCCTCCACTCGCACCACAGCACCGTCCGGGCCAGTGGAGGCTTTTGAATGTTTGGATTTCGGATGATTGAGGCAATCCAGTCAGTAACACGAAATACCCCCAAATCTGTCCAGCTTTCAATGACACACTAAAGTCCCATAATTCGCTATCTGCTGTTGGTGTGTGTATGTGTGCGTGTGTGTGTGGATCCCTGTGTCCACATTGGATTGACTGCTTGTTCAAACCAACAGTATTGCTGGTTGGCACACATGAACCACGCCCTTGGCTGTCAGTTGTTCCTCTTAGGGCTGATGGTCTTGAAGCCAAGATGGTTTTGTGAGACCACAGCAATCGAGCTTGAGGGGAAAAAAATTCCCGGGACATCTTCTCTCATCTTGAAACTATAAAATCACGCTAGATAATTCACTTTTTTTGTATGTCTTTCCATGTATTCATGGTCCCGTTCCCCACCCGTCAGATACTGATACTTCGGGGATGGCGGCCGGCCACATCTACGACCCCGATCATCAGTATTTGGCGAGTTGGGAATAAGACTCAAAAATCAACTTTCTTAACAAAATGTACCTTTCAATGCGATCATGCCAGCTCTAAAACTCACCTTTCCTTTCTGGCCAAACACACGGGAACAAGCAGCGCTCGCCATTGACTTCATTTTACCGTTAACCAACTCTCAGTGGACCTGTATAGTGGTATCATTGTGTTATCATTTTATGAAATGGTCTTCCTTAAATAAATGGTTCCTTAACATAATTCAATTTCTGAAAATGAGTTATTGGAGTTATAATAGCTTATCATCGTGATACTGATTTCAGCCATATTGCCTGACCATAATATCAAGCTCCATTATCAGGAACCCGTATCAGTCAACTCATTACGCTGCTAAAGGAGGCTCTTTAATTAGCTGATTACCGGAGCTGTCGGGGAGACAGCGCAGTCCACATACAAATGATACTTTTTATTTCCTACCAACAGATCATGTTCTATCTGTTCCATTACCTGGTCTTTTCATTCAACTCCTGTCTCTCGTGGGCTTTCTCTCACCCACCTTCCTTTTTCTTTTTTTTCCTCTTTTCTCCTACACTGACACGTTAGCCACGCTGAACGGTTTTAGGGAGCATTTTATCTGTGCAGACCTGTCCTCTGATCTGGCAGTTTCCAGCGTCCCGGTAGACTATTTATTCTCTGTTCCACATGAGATGATTGATTTTACCTTTTTCCCTCCGGTGGTAGTATTTTGGGGCGGGCGGTGTTGGAGTCGACTCGCATTTTAAAGGGAGTTACAAAGGTCAAGATGCGATCGGAGACAAAATGCAGAAGTCTCCTGAACCCTAAATGAAGGAAGATACTGGCTGCAATTGCATAAAATTTCAAGTGAAGATTGGCACTTGTGTTTGTAACAGGGCTGTGCGTGTGT
>CAEMYA010000179.1:3687787-3701124 GCA_903131615.1 Diplodus sargus | reverse complement strand
ATATATATATATATATATATATATATATATATAAATACATACTGTATATTATATATTATATTATTATCTGTTTTCTGTTTTAAGCCTGTGAATAGTGCCTCACAACCACAAAAGTAGATCCAGACATTGGAGAAAACGCAGCTACAATGAGCTTTCTCCAGTTTTGTTGATATGAGAAAGAGGCAAAATAACGAAAGAAAGAGTTGCAGAGTCATTCTGCAGGGTTTGGGTGCACAATAGGTCAGGTACCTCGATTTAAAAAACAACAAGCTTTAGCAGCCATGCCAGATATTCCGGCTGTATTGCGATGATACTGATCTCCACAGGGTTCTTGTCTTGTCCTCCTAATAGAGTGTAGATAGAAGATAATGAGATAATAGAGATTTTTCCAAACAGATTTTGGATTACTGAAGGAAATAATATCAGTGGCAAACAAAACTTTTTGCTTAATGACATAGCCACAAATGAACACACATTCATCATTTTTTAAGCGTAAATGCAATTACCAGAAGTTAAGTAAACCATGATGATGATGTCCTCAACAACCTCTGCATTCTCATTCAGCCACATGTTGGCAACCACCTCTTTTAAAGACACTTTCAAATTCATGATCGGGGGTATTCACTGACACGCTGTAGATCGAAACACGAATGTCTCTCAAGCTTATGTGAAACACAAACTTTATTGCAGGCACAAACCCATACACAACTTTGAGACGAGTGACAAAAATGCAAACTCATCTCCAGGTTTTAGGACTCATTCCTCCAGCACTCTGCGGCGTTTCTTCCGGAATGTATTCCATAAATGATTTTGTATTGTTTGAGCAGAACAAAGCAGCGACAGCACAAGAGACGGAGGCAATACTTTGTAGCTGTGTGACGTGAAGTAATTCAGGACGTGTCATTCCTCCCCGTTCACGTCATAATCATCCTCCTCCAGGTTCTTTTCTGCCGCTATCCAAGGGGTGAACTACTGAAGGGGTGAACTACAATCCATTCTGACAAATCAAGGGATCTATTCATGGTGAGCTCAGGTGGAAGTAAAGCTATTCCAGAGTGTCCCCTCATTGTCCCTCTGAAACTAACAAAAGAAAAACAGCAGAGAATTTTGCGCTTTCATTTTAAAGATGAATCATAAGCTATTCAAACTAATGACGCTGGCAGCTTGTTATAAAAAGTAATGAAACCAGGCGAGCCAGAAGATTGTTGGAGAGAAACTCTGAGAAACTGGAAAGGGTGAGCGAGCATGCTTTTCTGTACCGGCGTGTGCAGCTTCTACAGTGGCAGCCGCAAACACAGAGGTTTTATTAGATAAGTGATGAATAGGATCAATAACAACGCTCTGTGTCTCTCAGTTTATGGTATCCGACATATAAAAGAGGCAGATGTGTGGCCAGAATTTTAGCTTTAGAAACATGTGAAATAAACATTATCAAAAAAAAAAACCAACATTGACGTGACGTCAAAGATGTTTGTTTTATTGTCTTGAAGCGTTGTCTACTGAAGTTAATATGCTAACCAGCTAGCTCTGGCCCATCCTGTCTCATTATACCACTTCATACCTCATGAGGCATAATATAGACAGCATTGTAGTTTAGCTGGCACAATGTAAGAAGTGTAATGAATAACCTCACAAATATCAAGAACGCAAATATTTGTGCGTCTGTGTTCCTCATTTAACAGAAAATACAACTGTTAACCTTCTCAAGTCAAGCCTCTCTCTTTGACCAAACACTGATGAGCTTAAAGGGGCAATGCAAATATGGATTAGTCACTATTCTATTGGCCGCATGCGATCGGACTGTATAGCGATGTGAAAAGTGATTGTTCACTGCTGCTGGACTTTGGATTTCTTTGTGAAGGACTCGGGTCGGATATCCAACGACACGCCAAAGGATCTGACTTCACGCATGCTGTCAGTGCCTCTCTCCGCCCCGCTAACAGACAGCGACAGTAGCTAACTGATTTGGTTAGAAATGGAGTCCAGCACCACACAGAAGTTCCACAGGGGCCCCAGTGTTTGCCTTGTTGCCAAAACGGCACGATACGATAACTGATCATTTATATCGATTGCAAACATGAAAGCACGCCGTCAGTGTCAGTGACACTAATGGAGAGAACAAATGAAATGGAAAGCAGAGGAGCAGCGACAGCCTTCGTCTGGTTCTTACAGGTCAACATCAAAGCTGGTGATATCTGCCTTTGCCCCCGAGCATTGCCGGAAGACTTGAGCCGATGTAACGTTTTGCCGATTCATTTTTTTTCTGTACACAACATCACAGGGCAGATTGGACCATACAAGAGCCCGACTCATTTGATATTCACACCACATTCTGATGAAGCACATGCCGAGACCTTGTGAGGTGGCCTTGCTTTTGCGACTGGCTATCTCCTTCAACAGGATGTGAGTAATAGACCTGGGACTTCATTATGCGTTTTTTTTTTTTTTGGAGGGGGGGGTTGCTGGTTATTGTAGGAATTTATCGTACATGACGTGGAATAAGTGGATCTAATAGTGGGATCATAGACTAATTTCAAGCTGAGTGGGCTTTGCAGGCTCCCAGCCTAAAAAACATATCTTGGCTGAATGAGCAGCCGTCCTTTACTTTCAGCTTGAAGAGTTCTTCAGCTGATGTGAGAGGAATCTCTAGAAAATGTTATTCTCACATTCGAGGGTTAGGAAAGGTAGAGGGGGGAGTCGCACAGCTGTTGCTGTCAGTACGGGGGGTTTAGAAGGAGCCGGCCTACAGGAGAGAGAGATGTGTTCAGAGTCAAGAGACGCTAAGGTTTGAACTTCTGGATGTGTCCAGAGCGAAGCCAACTTCAAGAAACCCATTTGTGTGTGTCTGTGGGCCTCCAACCCCAATTTCCTGCGTGTCAGTGGTTTTGTGCCCCGCTGTGCACACAATTTAATTCACAAAACACACAATTACAAGAGTGACAGAGAAGTTAATGAGCAGTGTTGTGCTCCGCTGAAGGACTCCCAAGGGTAGATCTGATAGGCGTTAACAGCAATCAGAGTTTTTTTTTAATATATGCCATCAAGTGATAATGGATGTGTGATGAAATGGAGCATCCCTATGATTGTGCAACATTGCGTGAAGTGGCGAAGGGAGGTAAAATCAATGTTTTGATCGGCTTTTTAAAAAACTCTGCTTTCAGGCAAATTTCATTGTGGTGACTGGTCAGTGGAGGCCGTGTTGGGCAGCAGTGCATCACTTAGCAACATGTTACAGTGACATGGTTATTTGGGGGATTACAATTTGAGACGTGGGAGGTCCAGTAGGCTAACTTTTAAAGGTGAAGCGTCTTATTAGCTCACTGATTGGCTTCGCACGGGACTTGAATCCTGGACGCCCATGTGAAAGCTCCAACATTAATGATGGCTGCATTCCATTTCATTGAGCCTGTTCCAGGGCTCCTGTGTTGTGCATGTTCACTCACAGATATAGCATACCTGGACACTTAATAGAATGGAGCCATCGGTAATGTTACTGGTCAATTCAAAATGTCTGCCGTGAAAAAAGGTCTGTTTCTTGATCTTTATACTGTGTCCGTCCTTTACTGTCTGTCTCACTCACACACACACACACACACACACACACACACACACACACACACACACAGAGTCCTCTAGTGGATCGATTGGTCAGTTACGTGCTTTTGCTAGCTGATGTTGCTACCGCTAGCTAGCCACAGTTGGGCAGTATAGTGGGCGCTGGGCGCATAGTATTGTATTCCATTCTCTGCCATTCTTATGTTTTTCTTCCCCACAAACTGGCAGCTACCAAGACTTTTTGATGACTTTTTAAACTGACTGAGCATTTGAATGCTTATTAACTGTTCTCCACTTCAGCGGTTATCACACAGGGTTCCAGAGTGTTCCCTGCCAAAAAGGGGAATCATTTATTTTTTTTACTTTTATTCCATCAATAAGTAAAACAACAACAGAGTCCGTCTTATCAGACGGGGGTTCGTGGTGGAATCTGTGTAAGTTTAAGGGGTCCTTGACGCCAGAGTGTTTGAGGACCACTGCTCTACTGGGTCGGTGGAATGAATGCTGCCTCAAATCACTTAACACGAGCAGGCTAATCAGAGGATCCTCGGTGCCAAATGGGAAAGTGTGGAACGGTCAAAGTAATTATCTCAAGGAAACTCATCTCCCCACACTCGCCCAAAGAGTCATTTCTCAAATCTAGTATGTGAGATGACACCATCTGTGTTTTGACTGTTCAACTTATTACTGCTGTTAATTGCTGGTTAACAACGAATCAATATATCAAATAATGATTTATGGTCGGTTAATGAGCTCATATTCCGTGACTGATGACTCTGTTAATACAACAAGAGTGACTGAATGCAACAGGACATGTCGTGTTAAATAAGCGTTTCATTTAGAAGTTATATTGTGATATATTGTTGTCAAATACTGGATTTAATGTATTTATTCCTGAGAACATTCAGGCGAGTGATATTTAAGTCCTTTGTTAAGATCAAGCAGTAAGTTCCTTCTTCGCCCAGTTTCTTCTCTGACATTTAGGGATTACAGATAGAGAATCCATCATAAAGGAAGCAGATATATCCAATTCTCCCTCCACAACGCTCTGTGGCTGTTAAAAAAAAAAGGTTATGCGTAGGGGCAGGATGTGTTTTATCAGGACTGGAAACTGTCGCTTTCTTGTCCGCGCGACTTCTCTGTGATATGCTGGAGGTCATTTTGGGAAATACAAGAAGTCAATAACTGAGGCAGAAGTAGACACGAGATAAAAGGGATAAAACATAAACATATATTACACCACCTTATCACAGAGGCCTCTGGAATAGTCTGGACATGGGAGATTTATTATATTTACCCCCCAGAAGACAAGCTCGGACTTTCCTATTTCCAGTAAAGCCTCGGTGTCGGCGCTGCCACGCTGCGAATCACCTCGGCAGTGTTTAGCGCCCGCGCTCCACCCACCGAGCTTTACACAATTATATCAGATCCAGCTTTTAATCATGAAAGTGGAAACGCAATTAAGCTGGATTGCACTGAGCGTAAACCTCTACCCCTGCCTGCCCGGTTAATTAGGTGGTTCATGTGAGAGGGGGCTTACAAGCACTCACTCCACGGTTAACTCCAACGCCATCGCCAAAATCACCACATATGTCTTGTGATGGCGTTTTAATAGCCAATGGAATTTTTTCTCATTAAAAAATAGTCAAAAGGGGGGACAGGGGATGCAGCAGAGGTGTGGATATATGAAATTATGTTTGCCCTTTTTCTGCCCACCGTGTGTGTGTGTGTGTGTGTGTGTGTGTGTGTGTGAGAGAGAGAGAGAGAGAGAGAGAGAGAGAGACGGAGAGAGAGAGAGAGTAGTAGCTTAACAGGACACATCTTAAAAAGTAGTTCAAATCCTTATCAGGCTCTGAACAATCACGTAAACACATTTATTTATGTACCTGTTTCAGATGATGAAGCCTTGACTTCCTCATCTATTATCCCATATATTTTTCAATCCATTCTGACAAATCAATTTTTTCAGCCCAGGCGGTCTTACCATATCCATGTATTTTGATTCTAGTCATCTCTAGCTCTGACTTCACAGGGAGAAATGGTGACACGTCGCAGCTGGACCTTCTCCCCCCGCTGGTGTCCTGCACGGCTGCTTCACAGGGGACTCATCATCAGCGATGTAAAGAAATTGCTCTCCAGCTGCCTGCCTGCCTTCTCGTGGGTGTGCCAGTCCGCGAAATCACCGCTAAGCACCGAGCCTGGCAGAAAGCATGCATTATTGATTTACACTGAAAACTGTTAACAAGAAGGGGTGTGGGCCTGTGCAACTCCACCGCTAGATCATAGAGTCAAAACTGCCAGGTGGAGAAGTTTGATTCCCTCTGGGGGCGCCGCTGGCTTCTGTTGATACAAGTATCTGGGTTAGTTCTTGTTTTATTTAAACTTTTCCATATATAACATTTATAAGTATATTAACAATTAATACATGGTTCATAGTACATCATTAACTACAATGTACTACTTGCAAATATACGTACATTCTAAAAGTTTTCATTGATATATTTTTAAAAGATAAAGCATCACATTTGTAAGAAAAGTTCTTTTTTAGGTCTCTTTCCCAAAAATTTACTTTTCTTACCAATAGGACCTTTAAGTGATGTATAAATATTTAATGAATGGTAAATGGTGGTAAATGGTCTTTCATTTTTATAGCGCTTTTCCAGTCTAACGACAGCTCAAAGCGCTTTACAATGCATGCCACATTCACCCATTCACACACACATTCATATACTGATGGCGACGGCGGCCATGCAAGGTGCCAACTGCTCATCAGGAGCACTTTGGGGTTCAGTATCTTGCTCAAGGACACTTCGACATGCAGCTACGGGGGAGCTGGGATTCGGATCACCTTCCGATCACAAGACGACCCGCTCTACCCACTGAGCCACGGCCGCCCCAGGGCTTGAATGCTTGACAGTACAGTATAATATGGCTGAAATCTAAAAGTAAATGGTTCATCGATGGATTTTAAACTTATGACAGTAATTCCTTCCACCCACTCACCAGAATAAATGTCAGCGGTGAATGTTTTCTGCAAACCACAGATAGGTTGCAGCTTTAAAATGTCTTCTTGTTGCAACTTTCCTTTAGGCTCCTCTTTCAGTTTTATCTTTTGAGAAGACTGTGCTCATGGTCTGGTAAGGTTGAGGCACCAAAACCACTTGGTTAGTACAATCAGGAGAAGATCGTGTTTTGGATTGAAATGCCGGCTTTGGTCACCACAAACACGGCTTGAGATGTCCCAAGGTTTCCTTCAAAATATCCAGTTATATGTTGTGACGCAGTCTTGAACTGTGGTCAGGCAGCCTTTTGCCTGTAACTCCACGATCCTCCCCCCCGACTCTCTATATCAAAGTCAAGTCATAGACATGTAACGTGACTGTGATATGACACTTGTAGAAATGTCCAAATCTTATTCAGCCTTTGACACGAACAAATATGAATGTATCTGTGTTTTGCAGAAACCTTAAATACCAACATTGTATCCTGGTAACTGGGCTGATTCTCTATCTCTCTCTATGTATATATATATATACACATGTATATATGCATATATATAGAGAGAGAGAGCGAGAGAGAGACAGAGAGAGAGAGAGAGAGAGGTGGTTACAACAATGTTATATCTTCAAACAATCTTCAACTTTTCTAAAATCATTTTAGATGCTTAGAGGGGCAGTTGAAGGAGGCGTTATAGCATTGAATACATTAAAACATGCTGAAAATGTCCCTATATCTACTTATTGCTACATCGTTGCGTGTTACATTGTGCTTATGAATATATTAACTCTAATTACACTACTTATAAATGTTGAGAGTTGTTAAAAATAAAGTGACGTATGTGTTTTATTCACTCTGCGTGTTGCTGCTTGAGTCCTTCATTGACACCAATGCAATTTATTTTGTGCATGCTAATCACGGGGATTACATTTTGATAATCTAGCGTTTTTAAAATGTTTTTTCCATAAATTAAAATCATCCTTCAGTTATAAAACTGGGGTCATGCAAAGGCCTTGGATTAGTCGATCCTTATTCCTGTAAACAAGCTTTGGATTTCATCTTTATTCTTACTGTTAAGAACTGCCTTTTCGAGCGACTCACGGCGTCTTGCCTCTGCCTTCCGAGGCGCTCGACATCTGCTGACTGAGCCGATTCAGAGTGACATGACAAGAGATTGTCTTTTGCGGAAAGGTGTGCCCCCCCCGCCCAGCCCATGCATTACAATGGCACGCCGCAACATCTTAAGCTCCATCGTTGTTATTCCGCGGAGGCACATTGTGTTTGGATGTTTAGGCCGGGACGAGGATTCTGGCAGAGAGAGCTGGCTGCTACATCTGTTTTAGCTTTAGTGTGGACCCAGCAGACTGCTAATTACTAATTAGCAGCTCATTACAGCTTGGACAGAATAGCAGCCAAAAACAACCAAATTACCTGTGCAAGGCACTTTTGGTGTTACCGGCCTGTAGGAGGAGGTGTGCAGTGGCCGCCCATTTACAACCGCGTGATGAGACTCCTTTTGTTTATGTAGTGTGTTCCTTCTTTTTTTTTCTTTCATGACGGCTGAAAGAATATTGCAGCAGGAGTGGTGCTGTTCTGTGCAGCATCACTGACGCAAAAAGAAAATAGTCTCCTTCACTGACTCACAGAGTAAACAGCCTCCTAAGTTGCTGATGTTGGAAATATACTACAAGATTTATGCTCATTATTAAATGTGGATCTCTCAGAAATCCCAACTCAAGCTGAACCGAATCATGCAGAAGTGCTGATCATCACACTTCTGAAGTCCGAAAGCGAAGAGAGACGATGCACTTTTAGTCTTCAGATTCTAATGTTGCAACTACCTCTAGTGGTGGGAGCAAAGAGATGCATTTTATAATAAAAGTGGAACAGAAATGTAATTTATATCAATACATTTCAGGAATGCAGGACACACTGCCCCTGAAGAGACGTATGTATCTCTCCTTAATAAATAATGCGTGCGCATGATAAATAATGTATTCTGAAGGACATCACTGAGGCGCAGTGAATGCAAGGGTGATTTTCACGTTGAACTCCCGTGCTCGAGCGCCTGTGAAATGACTTGCACCGAGGCAAGCGATTGGTCCCGAAGACAAAAATCTGTTTCTGCTCTGACCTCCCCTGAGAGAGATATAACTCTTCTCACTTATAGGTTGGATGGCGTGTAAAAATTAAATGTCAGAATTTCCATATTTTCCAAATTTCTATTAGACCTAGATGCATTACTGCAGCCTAACGGGACTTGACAGTGAATTTTGGGATTTATACCATGTGTCTTCCATGTGTTTGTTTTTCTGCAGGGTTGTATTGATGATGTTTTCATTTAGCTTTTAAAAGCGGGCCGATAAACATAATTCAGTCAAATGGTTTTAATGATATTACTCTTCTTCTTCTTCTTCTTCTTCTTCTTCTTCTTCTTCCTCTTGACATTTGGTTTTGAACAGGTGTTTGACGGCAATGTTACTTAACGTCAGCTGGTGAGCAAACATCCTGCCACACCTTGGTAACTGTGTTCCATCTGCCTTTAGGTGTGTGTATCTGGGATATGAGCTACACAATTTGCAGCATTCTTTGAGTTAAAAGCTAGATTGTGGCTTTTACTATGAAAAAGCTCACACAAACAGTATCATATTCAGAACACTGTAAAAGCACTTTTGAAAACGCTTTCAAAAAGCCCCCTGGTGAAATGATGGATGGTAGTATTGTACAATGCACTGTGAAACTCTCACTGCATTATTTATGAAAACCAGCGCCTGCGACTGGACACACAAGCGTTGCGCCGTGTGCGTCACTCATGTGAAAAGGCCAGGCTGTTGGTACCTGAAGGATCTGAGATTTATTTCCCGGCAGAATCTCCCTCTGATAAATGATGCAGACACAGTGATCCCTCCATGTCTTCAAGCAGACTTACTCAAATCTGAAATGAGAAGACAGAGGTAGACTCAGGCAGCGCACACTGCAACAGGAAAGGCGGCAAGCTGAACGTAGAGTTGTAGACCGTCAGCTATAAATATGCTGTTTTTGGCTCATTCGTCTCTGTGATATAATAATTCATCTTAAAATCTTCGATCTAGGTAGCCAACAATTAAAGAGCTGAGCTTAAACCACTAAGATCGTCGTCAATGCTCGCTGCTCTGCACACCTGAATCAAATGAGTTTCCTCGGCCTCAGCTGTGTTCCCCCTGCCGTGATTTAGGGTCTGTCAGTGAATGCACCTTAGTTTTAGTAAGTCAGCATATAGAGAACAAAGGTGCTCGCTTTCCTTTTTTTACAGTTCACATGGATTTTTTTTAATGCAGGTGAGCTTTTAGTACAATGTAAGGCTTTGGGTGTGGAAAAATGACTAACTAGCGATTCATTCTCTTGACTGCAGCTGGGATCTGTCTAAGACTGCAACAAATTATATCTGAGCGTCTTTTCACCATCAGTGCAAAAACCAAAAACAGGCATACGAGAACAATGAGAGCATTATTGTGTATTTAAAGCATGTCGTCCTCCCCACGTGCTTCGTGCAAATGAGAGACGTCATTTGTCACAAGATGCAGAAGTACTAAGGGCCGCTGACTTGGGTGTTCAAGATTATATAAACAGTACAAAATGGCTGGCGGCTTGGTTTGGCAAGATGTAAAGTGTCCTTTAGGTTGTAATGACTATTGTTAAGACACTGAGACACTTTTCTCTTGGTCTCCTTAAAAATACCCATCATCTATTATCATCATCATCATCATCATCATCATAATCTATTCAATTTTCGGTCACAATGCCCACAGAACTGGAGAAAAACTGACACACACATTTTAATTGATAAAGTACGAAAACCTAAAAAACAACACTTATACAGGCTGCAGTCTTTTTAACTATACTAGCCATGACACTAGTGAGCCAGCATGCATAACAGCATGACCCAGAAAAAGTAGTGATGAACAAAATTTGCCAGAATAGAGCCTCTTTTTTTTTCACTGCAGGCATTCTGAAATGTCAAAGCAGGAAAGGCACAGGTGGAATTAATTACATTAATGATGGATCTAAAGTTGGCGGCCATGTTGCCGTTGGCAACGCGTGTAGAGCGAGACAATGTAGTTCACTGTGCAGATTAACACAAAACGGCATGGTATTCTACTTTGATCATGACAAACTGCGACTTTCTTGGCTAGAGGATTTATTTTACACGTTTTTTTCCGAAATTAGGTCCCATACGGTCAAGAGGAAGAGGCGTGGCTTTGGCAAATAATGACGACTTAAATGGTCATTTTAAAAAGCAGTGAGGACATTTCCCCAACCTTCCCAGTGTAAATGACACCTGTGAATTAGGCTACTTATAACTGCTACTTTAAATGTTCACTTCCTGATAATACTTAAAGTGAAACTCTCGCCAAAACGCAACCTAGGCTTTTCTTGTGTATGTATATGAGTCAAACCTTCATATAAAAGCATAATTACGACGAAAGAGGCATTTTGAAGATTGACCGTATTTTCGTTTTCGGCTCAAACTCGATCCCGAGTATGTCTGGGCTGCCATGACGACGGCTAGAGGAAGAAGCTACTGCTAACGTGAGTTGTTCAAAAACCTTCTTTTTAGTAAACTCTGCGTACACAAACAATGTTCTCAATGCTCGTGTTCATGTGTAGAGACCCCGGTGATACTACAAGCAAAGTTTCACGTTGTCGAGTCTTCTTAGGGTTTTAAAAATAGCGATTTTGATGCTAGCGTAAAAGTGCCCCATGCACTCCCACTGAAAATGAGTTTGAGCCAAAAACGAAAATAAATAATCTTAAAAGTGCCTCTTTCATCGTAATTGTGCTTTTACACAAAGGTTTGACTCATATACATTCACAAAAATGGCCAAGGTTGCATTTTGGCGAGAGTTTCACTTTAATTAAATGCACAACACTACGTTCCTGCAGTAGAGGAGGCAGCACTTTCAGGACACTAGTTTAAGACTTTTTGTTATAGTTTTAAATTTTATTCAACGTAAATAATACTTCCTGAGTACTTAATTAATAATAAATAAATAAAATAATACTTCATTATTTATAATTTAAAGGTTGATTACACCCAAATAGCAAATTTGATTAACTTTACTCACTACCTGTGGAGTGGGCCACAGTCTGGTAGTAGGCCTAATTAAATATGTGAATATTTCTTCCACCACTTTAATAACACATTAAACAGTGGTTCCCGTCCTGACTGCACTTTCAGGACTACAGTTTCAGAACCCTCCTTAAATAATTTTGTTGAAGTTTTGAAGGTTTAATCCACCTAAATAATACTTTCTGATTCATTATTTACACTTTAAAGGTTGATTCCACCCAAATATTACTTTGAGACTGATGATTTACAGATTTAAAGGTTGATTTCACCCAAATGATACTTTGATTCCCTTTACTTATTCCCTGTAGTGGAGTGGGCCACAGTGGCATTAGGCCTACTCAAATACTTCTTCCACCGCTGTTTGTCCATGTCCCGCAGTTTATTAACACATTAAACATTAACACATTTCTCCACGTCCCCTTCCTCCTACCTGCTCTGTACCTTGGCCCTGTCGCGCGCGGAGCTCTCAGGTGAGGGAGGCTTCTATTGTTCAGCGCGCTGTGACGGGAACGCGCCTCGTGCCCGCGCTCTTTATGATACAGGTGCTCTCGGGCCCAGCCCACAGCAGGAGGAGGACACAGCGCAGGTAGGCTACAAGGTCGAGCCTCACCGTCAATACCGAAAGTAACAGAGGGACCGAGGTGATATGATGTCCTGCCCGTCTTTGTCGTGATGGTGAGGCGGGAGCATGGCGGCGGTCACTATCTCAGCAGCAGTTAGCCGCAGTTCAGAGACTGAGCAGATAACACGGCCGGTGAACATCCAGCTAGTGTTTCCATTTATGGCAGCAGGTTATCAAAGCGGACTGTTAGAGTGTATGTGAATAGTGTGCGTTAATGTGGCAGGTGCTGACAGAGTTCAGAGGGCTGTTTATGTCGAGCTACAGGTGGCCATTTTAATGAGTTCCCTCTTTTTTTAACAGAAGCAGCAGAAGCGAGGTGATATGACACCACAGAGCACAGTCAACATGGAGGAGTTCTTCAGCACGGTAACCTCACACATACACACACACACACACACACACACACACAGCCTCTGTTTGTTTATAGTCTTTTCACATATCCAGTGGGCTGACAGTGTGTGTGTGTGTGTGTGTGTGTGTCGTAGGTGGGGGAGGTGAGAAGCCTCATTGAGAAGACATCCCATCAGGCAGAGGAAGTGGAGAGGAGACATGGCGCCATCATCTCTGCTCCCACCCAGGACAAGAGTGAGTACAGAGTACCAGCAGCACCGTGAACAGTGTGTCTGGATTGGAGCTGTAGCCATGAGCTGAATATGTTTGTTTTTTTTAAGATGGTAGAAAAGTAGAAACTCGATGCCTCCCACTGTTGTGCTGATTGCTCTGAGAGGACTATCCCCTCCTTCAGGGCACACACACAGACACCCACACACACACACACACACACACAGTTGGGAAGACAAACAATAGGTCCTAACTGCCTTCGACAAACACACCTGTGTCTGTTGGTAGAGTGTAACGGCCTAGAGATGGATAAACCACCTAACGAGAGATAAACCACATCACACAAAGGCGATTTTGGGGCTGAAGAATCTGCTTCACATACCTGGGCAGTGATGATGATGATGCCAATGTTACAGCCACAATCTCAATATGGTTGCTTTGTTAATATGGAGAGCTATTGATCTGTTTTGGTCAGCTAAATCCAACCTGGAC
>CAEMYA010000179.1:3646955-3682480 GCA_903131615.1 Diplodus sargus | reverse complement strand
AATTTGAAGACAACAAAAAAAAGGGGGGGGGGAGACGGAGACAGGAGAAGATAAGGAGGGGGAAATTAAACAGACACAGGCCTACGTAAAAACATGGTTTCTTTATTGGTTGTGCCGGGGTGGTGAAGCCCTTTAAAACATTTAGGGCTCGACCACAATTTAGGGCTGAGTGTTGTGGGCCTGCGCGAAGAGCGGAGCCCGGCTGTCTGCTCTGATCGACAGACCATCCCTCTGTCTGTCATTTACACAAACAGGGTGTTGAAAGTGGCCCGTCTCCAAAAGAACCATTAAACATTTCCCCAGTTGGAATGCACTACAAGGATGGACAAACGGTTTGGGGGAGAGGTGGAAGGAGAAAAAAGGGGGGGGAAGAGTCTGTTGTACTGCCTCCTCGCAGAGCCTCCGGAGGCAGGCTTACTTCTTGGCTTTGCCCTGGGCAGCCACGGCCGCCATGGCCTTCTTCACGGTCTCCTCGTCACCGAGGAAAGACATGGGCTTCACGGGCTTCAGGTTCGCGTCCAGCTCGTACACAATTGGGATTCCTGTGGGCAGGTTCAGCTCCATGATGGCCGCGTCGGACATACCTGGAAAAGAGACAGACGGATCAGCAGACAGAACAGAGGGAATGTAATGGATACAGTAAAAGGCTGTCTGGGGCCCAGCTAGGCAGACGGGAAGGACAGATGTCTTACATAATAAAAGAAGTCAGCAGGGCAAATGTATTTATATCTTGATTGTATTATTTAGCTTTTACTGCAGTCTCTGACTTATAAGGTTACTCCCCCAACACCTACCAGTCCTTTCTGACATTTACTGTTGCCCTTTAGGCTCTCTGGCTCTTCCTTATCCACGTCTGGCAAGTACAACCTTTCTACATAAAGGTCGTGACTGTAACGGGAACCAAGCTCCTGACCCTCTCCCCTGTCCCTGAGCTTTAGCATGAGAGTCCCTGTGTGCTATTTCTGTCCACTGTAATCCACAACAGTGTGTGTGTGTGTGTGTGTGTGTGTGTGTGTGTGTGTGTGTGTGTGTGTGTGTGTGTGTGTGTGTGTGTGTGTAGGCAAGTGTCTGTGATTATTTTAGGCCTTGGCCTTGTATGCAAATGCGCCGAAAGACATTTTCAAGATGAAATATTCCGCTCATTTGCCATTTTGAAGTGTTGGATTCTATATCGTCAGTGTTCACCTCTGCTTCACCTCTTCAGTTTTTAAAACTCCACCAATTCTACACATTAAAGTGCGTTTACAGATCGTGGGGATAATGTTACATATGTGAACATCATGTGGCACCAGAGGAAGCTGCAGTTAATCTGATACATTGTGGCTACGTTGCACTGTGAATGACGTAGGCACCAGGTTTTGAACGTTGCACCTCTACAACACTGTTGGACTCTAGTTTTTTTTTTCAAAAGCTGGCACCTACATTACCCACAATGCAACTCAACTGGTGAGCGACATCACTGGAGGCAATCTATCTAGCTTCCCGCGGAGCCACAAATACCTTTGTGCTACTTTTGTTTCACAGATGCAGAAGTTCCCCCCAAGTCCTTTCAACACACTTTAACGTGTAAAAATGGTGGAGTTACCCTTTAAGTTTTCTCCACCTCCACACTGTAAGGCTCACCCTCCAAGTGCTTGACAATGCCACGGAGGCTGTTGCCGTGGGCAGCGATGATCACGTTCTTTCCCGCCTTGATTTCAGGCGCGATGACGTCATTCCAGAAAGGCAGGGCGCGGGCGATGGTGTCCTTCAGGGACTCACACGTGGGGAGCTCGCCAGGCTTCAGGTTCTTGTAGCGCCGAGACTAAAAGGCAGCGAGGAACAGTGGTTGTAAGTTTACTCCCCCAGCGGTAAACGCAAAAGTTACATAACAGAGAGAAAAGACAGACCCTAAATGTATTCACGCCAGTTGTCTCACCTCGCTGATGACTTTGTGGTAAGGGTGGTCCTTGTCCATGGGTGGAGGTGGGATGTCGAAGGAGCGGCGCCAGATCTTCACCTGCTCCTCGCCGTGCTTCTCGGCCGTCTCAGCCTTGTTCAGACCGGTGAGGCCTCCGTAGTGACGCTCGTTCAGACGCCAGGTGCGGATCACAGGCAGCCACATCTGGTCTGTGCCCTCCATGATGGTCCACAGGGTCTTGACGGCGCGCTTCAGCACGGAGGTGTAGCAGATGTCGAACTTGAGCCCGGCCTCCTTGACGGCCAGGGCTCCGCGCTTGGCCTCCTCCACGCCCTTCTCACTGAGGTCGGCGTCGAACCAGCCGCAGAAGCGGTTCTCCTGGTTCCAGGCGCTCTCGCCGTGGCGCACGATCACCAAACGATGGGCAGCAGCCATGCTTACAGAGTGTCTCCTGAGTGAAGCTCGAACACAGAACCCTCAAGCCCTTCTAAGTTGCGCGCGCACTGGCCGACCAACAGTGAGGCCAAGCCAGCATACCAGACTCTTTATATAGCAGCCCGGGCAGGGACAGCACATAGCAGACAGGCCTCCTCAACTCTCCACCTGTGAGAGGCACTCGTGCTCTGATGGGCACACAAGTCCAGCCAATGGAGCCAGACCTCCGCCGGGCCGGTCGGACATGTGGTGGCTGGGAAGGCCAGAGGTCAGATATTAAGCCAAAATAGCAACATGACTTTTAAAGTGAGATCTGTGGAACAAAAGTGTAAAGATCAGAGTTGGCTGCAGAGAGGTGCAGAGACAGTCTGATCAGTGAGGGAGAAGCTGCAGCTCATTGCAGCCTTCACACGGCTTCATATGTTTAGTAAATAACAGGGCTTTTGCTTTGTGTGTCACAATGACAGCGAGGCTCAAACAAGTCCAGTCAGTTTTTTAACACCCTGGTAGAGGAAGATCGACCGGCAACATGTTTCCAAAACACAGCTGAGCTAACAGCTGCATGCAGTGTGCATTCATGTGGATTCTCCCACTGTGCACAGAGCTGATGCCAGCTAAACACATGATGCTGCTGTCTGACTTACTACAGCTGCAGCTAGCACTAGCACAGAATAATGAGGACTGTTAATAACATTGAGGTAAAAAAAAAAAAAGATTAAGATGAAGGAAGAGCAAAAGGCATAAAAGGAGTATAATAGAATAAATCCAGTCTGAAGATATCGAGCATCTCTCTGATTCATGATGTCCTGAAAAATCCCCACATCTGAGCCAGAAAGTCTGTGTTAAATCTTAAACAGGCAGAGGGATTGTAAATATAAAAGTGTCATTTCTGTCCATCACCTCTAGGAGCTGCTCTCGTACCATTTAAGGGTTTTTACATGAACCATGCAACCTGTGACACTGTGCTAAGTATGTAATTTCAGTCAGAAACCATTGTACAAATATGTTGTGTTGTCAGTATATGTATGTACAAGCACTAGGCTGATTCCAAACTGCTGCCCTCAGTAGTATCACCACAGTAAACATCATGATTAGAGTTATTGTGGAGCCTTGAGTTGAGAAATGCCTCCCGTTCCACCCCACTGGAAACGTTAGAGACAACAAGTCGGAGCCACATCTTCTGCAGTATCCTTCATGATACGTACTGTTGGGAAGCAGAGATGCGCTCCAGTTTACAGAATAGAGACGAAAAGTGCTGATGAAGCTTGAAAACAAAGCCACAGGGCCAACGCTGAGCTGTCAGACGAGCTCTCCTGCCACTCCCACTCGAATTATGGATCCATATGCAGGGGGGGAAAAAAAGGAGAAATACAACAGTCCAAAAATATGATATTAATGTAATTCTGCTGGATGCTGCAGGGGAAAAAAAAACCTCGGATGGACCTCTGTGGTGAACTTTATGGTGACATTGGTCAAAAATATAAATGAAACACAGGCTCCAGTGTTGAAAAAATGGAGAATTAATACCTACTTCTTTGTGCTTTAGCCAAAGTTTTTGTTTTTTGGCACATCTAACTGTTCTGTTCGGTCTCGCTGCTCTCATCAATCCCTTTCGGCAACCATTTTCCAGCAAAAAACGAGCTGATAAGCCAGCTGTGCGCTACGTGCCATGCACCAAACAGCTGGCGGGTAAAGACGCAGGCTGGCTGTTGGCTGTTTTCTTCAGCAGGTGGTGGAGATCAGAGAGCAGGTTTAACAAACTCTGAGCTTAAGATTCAAGATTCAAGAAGCTTTATTTATCCCGAGGGAAATTGCTGTGCAACAGTAGCAATACAAAGTGGGAAGAAGAAAATAGAGAAAGTAGATATAACATAAATAAAATAAAATAGAGTAAGATAAAAATAAAATAGTGGCTAACTTAACATAAATCAAACAGTAATTCAATATAACATGTAACAAAATTGTAGTAAAAACGCAGGTATATACAATATTCAACAATACGTAGTGCAAAATCGAAATAAAATAAGTACAACCTAAATGAGTAATGAAGAGCAATTGGGTAAAGAGGTAACAGTGTTTAAAGTGATGAAGTGATGAAATTGTAGCAGCATAAATTAATTAAGGTACATTACAACTAAATGAAGTGATAAAGTGAATTGGTTGAAAACTGATAAAGTGACATAGTTAAATCCAAACTCTGAGCTGGCTAAGCCTGAGATAATAAGTGTGTTACCACAGCAAGTGTGTATGGCAAGCCATTTAGGCCAAAACTACATACTTAATTTGCACATACATACATACATACATACATACATACTACACTTGCACATAGGTATATACTGGTACTGAGCACTTGCACATACATGCATGCTCTCAGTAGTGTATATGCATGTGAGAATGCATATATGTGCAAGTGAATTATTAGTGAATTATGTATGAATGTAGAAGTGAGTATGTATATATACAAGACTGAGCATGTGTTAAAGTGAGCCAGAATTGTTATCTCTATTTCTGATGAGTTTCCCTCATCTCAGGCTTAGCAATCTCTGAGTTTTTCACTGATCCCACTTTCTGAATTACGGCCCAGAGGAGAAGGAGAGTGAACGCTGGACTATCAACCAGGTGTCCAGAAATAAGTCACACTTCGAGCTCTGTTAAGTCAGAGTTTGGACGTCATGTTACACTGAGTTCCGGTGCATTGCATTCAGCTGTTTTTGGACCCATTAGAGAGCAGTGTATCCGTATATGGGAGTTATTTTGTTGACCAGCTAACTGTCATGTTATATTACGCATGCATGTTAAACAGAAATTTGACAATAAAGCTCGATGGACTTAGATGTAATTTTGTTCTTTATGTAAATGTATGAAGCAGGCAGTGTGCAGTATTGTGGTGTCTGTGTATCTGTCAACATGTTAAGGTGTTTATTCTGCCCTCTAGTGGCCAAAAAGGGAATTCTGTGCTTCTAATGTTTTGATAAATACTCACAAAGCAGGCTGTTTTACCTCCACCACAATTGCCACCACATTAAAAATGTTCAATCAAAAATGTCAATGACAACATATTAGAGCGAGGACCTAGAAATCAACTCTGTAATCACTCTAATTTCATCTCCTTCATTTCCCCCACCGGTCCTGTAAGCATCTCGTCTGCCTTAAAAAAAAAACCAGCCCCGGTGCAGAGTGTCAGACTGCTGTTCAGGGTGGGAAAGAGAAGTGTGCACAGGGGAGTTTGTGTGATCGCAACTGTTACGATGACTCAGCCTGCAGCAGACTCCATGCAGCTCCCACTGAAGTCCCCCACCTCTGCCTGTCCGCCTGCCTGCCTGGCTTCAGTTTGGGCTACAGCACCGTCTGTGAGCACCGGGGGCCTCTGCTGCATAGGCAAATTACTGGAGCGTTAACAGAACCGAACAATCATGCACATACACTCGCATGAAAAAGCATGAGCGCAGATATTGCCGCAAAGCACCGCAATGTATGTTTATGCATGGGGCTGAAAAGCAAGATGAATTTCCCAGTGTAAAAATAAATCATTGAGCCACAGCGTACCTGCACACACACACACACACACAAACACACACAGCCAGTCACACAAGTAAAGAAAATGCATGTCAGCAGCTGGGTGTAATTGACCTGCCAGGGTGTCTGTGCTGCAGATGAGAGGGACTGTTTGTCTATTTTAGAACTGAAAGAACAACCGGATGAAAGGCGGAAAAAGCCTTCTCCGCCACCGATTCTTTCAAAAGTGAAGAGTACCTCTGTCTCTTTGAAAAAAAGCGTAGAATATGAACAGTTGACGAGCGACGCTTGCTTTCTCCAGTGTCAAACCATCAAGGAAACACGCCTTGTTTATGAAAAACTGTATGTTTCTTGTGACACTGGCACAGTCAGTGCAGTGTTCTCATGAATTCTTGCAAAGAAGGAGACTGAACAGCCATTTTTGTTTCTACCTGTCTCTGTGAACTCTCTGTTTCTGTAACTTCCTTCTGCGGGGTCAGAACAAGACATAAATGGAAGAACAGGCACAGAATTGCACTACTAATTAACCAATCTCATTAAAAAAAGAGCAAAACTTCTTAATATACCAAGAAATCCCACCTCACGCACGTTGTCACGCTCCATGTTGTGACCTCTTACCTTCTGTCTGGGTGGGATTTTCACCACTGCGGGTCCTTTGAGGTCGTGGCTGCAGTTCTGCTCTCCGCCAGAAGGAGAGATGCTGTGTCACGATTGTTAAACCAGGACAACCCCCACCCTCTCCCTCTCCCTCTGTATCCCGCAGTGATGATGGCAAGGCAAGTATGTTGGAGACATGTTTTTGTCTTTTAATACAAAGATAAAATACAGCACAGCAGTTGTTTGAGGGACTGCTCCGGTCAAAGTCCACGTTCAAACTGTCAATGTCAAAGTCAGGACAAGAGAACCAGAACATGGATCCTATTAAGATGTAATTTTGCCACCTCTTTTTCCTCCCTCTATGTTGAACCCTCCCACTCTGGCTCCCGCGGCCCCTCTCCCTCTCATCTCTCTCCCCGTTGCAGTGTAAGCCTATCGAGCCTGCATTGTCAGAGTTTGGGGAAAGCGCTTGCGTCAGAGCTCGCTGTCCCGCTATAAAAGCACAGGCTGCTGCAGCAGCAGGCAGTCGAGGCTTAAACCTGAGCCCTGCATACACCTCCACACACACACACACACACGCACACACACACACACATACACACAGAGGAGAGGGAGAGCAGCCTGTGCTCCCGACAACAACAACAACTCAGCCATGAGTAGCCTCGGATATGACCCCTACTATTCCACTTCGTCGTACAGGCGCTGGTACGTCGAGGCTCCCCCTCGGGTGGTGACCAGAGGGAGGACCCACTCCGTCTACTCGTCCCACGCCTCCCCGCTGTCCTCCTCCCGTCTGCAGTACTCCTCTCCCGGCCGGGTGCTGCTCTCCTCCTCCTCGCATGCTTCTTCCCTGGAGCTGGAGCTCAACCAGGCGGCCCAGATCAGCTCTGACTTCCGTGCCATCCGCACCCAGGAGCGCAGCCAGCTGCAGGACCTCAACGACCGCTTTGCCGGCTTTATCGAGAGAGTGCGCGAGTTGGAGCAGCAGAACCGCGCTCTGGAGGCGGAGCTGCTGCTGCTGAGGCAGAGGCACAATGAGCCGTCCCGCCTGAGAGCACTGTACGAGCAGGAGGCTCGGGCCCTGAGAGCGGCGGTGGATGAGGCCAGGGCAGAGCAGCAGGCTGTCATGGGACAGAGGGAGCGCCTGGAACAAACCCTGAGTGCTCTGCAGGGTCGATACGAAGAGGAAGTGCTGGGCCGCGAGGAGGCTGAGGGCAGGCTGATGGAGGCCCGGCGCGAGGCCGACCAGGCTGCCTTAGCCAAGGCAGAGCTGGAGAAGAGCATCGAAACCCTGCTGGAGGAGCTGGCCTTCCTCAAGAGGATCCACGAGGGCGAGGTGGCCGAGCTGCAGGCCCAGGTCCAACTAGGGGTCCAAGTGGCCGTGGAGTCCGAGGCCGCAACTCCTGACCTCTCCGGTGCCCTCAGGGACATCCGGTCCCAGTACGAAAGGCTGGCAGCAAGGAACATGCAGGCGGCGGAGGAGTGGTTCAGAGGGAAGGTCGGCTCCATGACCGAGTCGGTGGCCCAGCACAGCGACGCCGTGAGGAGCTCCAAGGACGAGGCGGGAGAGTACCGACGCCAGCTCCAGACCCGCCTGCTGGAGATCGATGCGTGCAGAGGCCTCAACGAGTCCCTGGAGAAGCAGCTGCACGAGATGGAGGAGAAGCAGAGTGCTGAGATCGCCGCTATGCAGGTCAGTGGCGGCAGGTGCACGAATTCTGTTACAATGTCTTATTAATTATTCAGATCTTTTGATTTTTGGGGGGACATTAATCTTTAAAAACTCTGACTGGGAGGGTTTTTCATTTCCTCATCTCCCATCCAGGACACCATCGGAGAGCTGGAGGGTGAGCTGAGGGGCACCAAACAGGAAATGGCGCGCTACCTGAAGGAGTACCAGGACCTTCTGAATGTCAAGATGGCGCTGGACATCGAGATTGCCGCGTACAGGTGAGAAGCGATGAGGAATCACACTGGATTTCCAGACATCAAACTTCTTATTAGTGTTGATTTAAGCATTTTGAAGTGGTGCAACAATACAATCTCCTCAAGAGGAGACACAAGTTTAGATTTTGAGGTTGTCCACGAGGTCAATTAAGGTAAAAAAGAGTCTCAGTCAGATAAATGAGCTAAGACTTTTCCCTACCCCGTACAGGAAGCTGCTGGAGGGGGAGGAGTCTCGCTTCAGTGTGGGAGTGGCCGGGGGCGTGTCCTCCCTGTACAGCCACAGCCTGTCAGCGCCCTCCTACGTCCGGCCCGTCTTCTCCAGCCTGAGCTCCGGCACCACCTACCTGATGACGTCGCGCCTGCTCAGCTCCAGCACCACCGAGGGGATCATCTCCTCCAGCCAGGCCCATCAGGCGGAGGCCAGCCCACCCGCAGAGGAAGAGGAGGAGCAGGAGGAGGAGGAGGTGAAGGAGGCAGAGGAGGAGAAGCAAGAGGAGGGAGGAGAGGAGGCGGAAGAGGCGAAGGAGGAGGAGGAGGAAGAGGAGAAGGGGGAGGAGGTGGAAGGAGAGGAGGAGGGAGATAAGGAGAAAGAAGATGAAGAGGAGGCTAAGGAAGGAGATGAAGAGGCTAAAGAAGGAGAAGAGGGTTAGGAGTTTTTGATTGTATTCTGCAATTGCTTTACGGTTGAGGTCACTGTGATAAATATCGATGCAATTCTCATTTATACAGGTGGCGATGAGGAGGAGCAAAAGGAAGACGTGACAGAGGCCGCTGAGGAAGAGGGGGAGAAAGAGGAGAAGGGAGAGGAAGAGGAGGCCGAGGTCAAAGAAGAAGCACAAGAGGAGGTGAAAGCAGAGGAAGCTGAGGGCAAGGGCGAGGACGCAAAAGAAGAAGACAAAGAGGAAGACAAGGAAGAAGAAAAGAAAAGCGAAGAGAAGGAGGAGAAGGAAGACAAGGCCGACGCCAAGAAAGACGACAAGGCCGACGACAAGGAGGCCGCCCCGAAAACAGATGACAAGGCCGAGGCCAAGAAGGAGAAGGAAGAGGCGAAAGCAGCCAAACCAGAGGCTGCCGAGGAGAAAAGCACAAATGGTAAAAAGTAAGCCTTCAGTCAAGACTGTCCATTAGCTCAATAACCAGTAGAGGCTCCTCCGCTATCCTCACCAATCTGCTTGTTAACATGGTGCTCAATAAAACAGTCCGACAGCCATTTACAGCAACAAATCAAGGCTAACTGCTTTCCAATACCCAAAGTACATTAAGGTCCGCGTGCACACTTCCTCAGGAGTGTAATGTGTGTCGTTGCCGAATGCAAAATGTGAGTGTGTGAGTTTTTGGTGGTGAAATAAACGCCTCTTAAAGCCATGTGTGTCGTTGATTCAGTTCATAAATAACTCTTCACATATCTTCACAAGTAGATGATTTACAGCATAAACCCCTGTTATGTTGCAAATGTGAACATTGGTCATTCTTTTATTCCACCTTTCTTAGTCAATCAGGTGGTTACAATATATTTTGGAACTCCCATAGTGCTTTGGTGGATGCAAATAGGAAGTGTAATTGCAATTTACTCAGTGAGTCAGCCTGCTGGCTAATCTCTTTAGCCTGTAATTGACAAATTAGAAGCAAAAACATGCCGAATAATCTATCAGCAGGTGCTCCTTGTCCTGTACGCATTGATGTCTTGACGAGTATCACCAGATCAGTTTGATGCTGAAGTAAATCTAAAATCCTGAAGATTATCAGGCAAGTTCTGTAGCTACAAAGAGCGTCTCTTCTTTTTTCTATCACTTTTAAGTGGTTTTACAGATGTTTATTCACGGTGGACATGTATTTAAGAATCTGTGTCATGTCTCTGTTCAAATTTGACTGCGTTATGACTCCCAGAGGAGGTCCCAGAGAGCCACGTTTGACACAAACTGTGGAAACTGGCGCTGAGGGTTTTTCTAAGTAGGCTGCTTTAATCTCCTCCTTTAGCCGCGTGTCGCAGCTGCTGCCGCTGCTGCTGCTGCTGCAGCCAAACTGCAGTGACCTCTCATTGTGTTTGCGCCCGTCTCTTTCAGCAAATGAAAACTTAATTGGTAAGCAATCAAATCAAAGCCAGAGGTCTTGCAGCTACAGCACTGATTTGTCTGGTGTGACTCGTAGCTAATAAAAGCATCTGCATTTACAACACCTTTCCCGTCAGCATGAAGAGCTTGCAGAGCGTAGGGATAGGGCAAGGCCGAGTAGTTAGGGCAGGGCGTGCATTGGAATTGGGCCTTTAAGACACTGACAGAGCCTTAGAAAATCTGTGAAAATGATGTATCATGACCACAGTGACTGCTCAGCAAACATTACATAATCTTGTTAAAAGTTTGTTAACTGAATTGATAGTATGCATCATATAAACTGCTTCCATGAAACATCAACAGCTTCCAAAAGAGTCGTAACGTCAAGTCATTTTAAGTGCAAGTCCGTTAATATTAGCTTACATTAGCCACTATATGCTACTGGTCATACCGGATTTATTAAGGCTATTAGTAGACCCCAAATCCCTGAGATAAGTGAACTGAGAAAGCATCTTTTATTGCGACTTTTCTTTTTCTAAAAGAGGAACAGGGATTTTCTTCTTTCAGGCGTGATAGTCTCAGTTCACAGTAACATGAAGGTGAGGGGAAAAGGTGGAACAGAGGACGAAATGCTATTCTTCAGGCAGGAGGCCGAGCTCCCAAACCTTTTGACCATCCATCCATCATCTGTGACGGAAACCAAGGGCCAATTAACCTGCCTGCAAGTCTTTGGACTTGGGTCCCGCAAAGAGGCCACGCAGACAAAAGGAGAGCGTGACAGACTCCTCGCAGAAAGCCCCCGGCCGAAATTGGAACCCCAGTCTATTCTTGTTGTGAGGCAGCGGTGCTAAACGCTGCACTGGCAGGCCGTTACCATCAAACCCTGCTCAGGCGTTACTGTGTCTAACCAGAGTTTTCTAACAAACTGAGATAAATTATGCTAATTACTCTAATGTGAGGGTGTTCTGTTTTATCACCCATTTACATAACTGGCACCTGTTGAAAGTGATTATACCTTCATGCAACATGACTCATAACTTTGTTGCTGCTATTACCTCAAATTACATTTTTTTTACCGAGACCAGAAGTTGCCGTGTATCATCTCCTCCTCTCACAGGTACAACGTCTATAATCCTCCCTGATGTGATAAGAAGCCGTGCACATTATCCTCTGACCCCGCGGCGTCACACCGCAGCTGCTCTGTTATTTTACTCCTGTGGATAGACATTAACTGTGGACAGTCTGCAGCAGCAGCAGGCTCTCTGCATCAAGGCTGGAGCCCTGCCGGTGAGTTTAAAAACAACTTTAGACGTCGATGCAGCGCTGTTTCTTTGCACACAGCCTCCGTGTGATAAGATCTGCCATCACTTCTCTGGATTTATGCTCCTGCTGCTGACAGAAAAGAAAAAAGCCTCATATTTAAACCCTTTTTTGGCAAACTAGTTCAGCAGGACATGAATCAGAAGTAAAGTCAGAGAAATGTCTCTCAGCAACACTTTAGCTGATAGGCATTGGAATTAAACTGTTCCCATCCTTTCAGCGTGGTCAGTCAACGCTTATCTGTATTAATATCCACAAGAATGTCACGAAAATGATTAATGGCGGCACATTACAGGAAATGAAATAACTTCTTTAAAATGAGATCCGATAAGTCACATCCTCAGCTGATGACATGATAAGAACGTTTGCGCTGAGTTTAAGAGCTGCTTTTCACGATGGAGTTATTTTTGTCTGAATATTCGTTATTAATTTCTGACAGCAGACATTATTGTGACAGATATCTTTAATCATTCTGTTTAATGAGATGTGTGAATTATCTGGTGAAGGACGCGACACAACTGTTACATTTACTGTTTATCGGTTATACCTTTTTAAATACTCAAGAAGAACTGTCTCAACAGAGTGATATTGGTAATGTATTGTGGTGAAGATAAGCTGAGTGAGTGTGATACTGGTGTTGTCTTTTTTTGTTTTGTTTGACTGAATTCATTTGCCTCACTGCAGTCCTGAAATGTTGTTAGTTGTTATCACCTATTATTATAACCTAAATAACGAATCAAAAAACATTTCATCCCCTGTGTAGTCTGATGTGGTCAATTAATTTAGCCATGATTATGAATAAACTGTATTTATACAACACATGTGTTAACATGGTAAACAAGTAATACTCTAATAATAATATATAATATATCATATATATAACCTTGCCCCATTGTCAAATGTATACTTAATACAAACAGGGGGTAGCATATCACCAGAGCAACCACTAACTGCTGCTAATAATTAGCTAGTTAGCTCAGTTAGCCATGTAGCTAGTGGTCCCGCCTCAGACTCCGAGGGATTGGGGGGGTGTTTATAGTTACACAGCTAGCTAAGAAGCTTTGAATTAGGATGGGCCGAGGCTAGCTGGTTAGCATACTAACTTCAGTAGACATCTCAAAGAAACCTCATAATTCTAGTTACTAACTAAATAACTGTTGTTCACATTGTTGTGGATTTTAGTACTTTTTTTAGTGTTTTCAATTAAAGTTCTAATAAATTGCACCTTTAATTTACCCTTTGCTAAAAGTCATTTCACTTTTAAGAAATAATTAAATGCTTTCTAAACCATTTAATAGGCAATGTTTTACTGTAAAGTTGCAACTGATCTTTATTATAAAATGACTGATAACTATTTATCAATGCCAATATCAAGTTTCAGCTGAACTTTATGAACCTTTACAATTGCTTAATAGATCTTTTTAAAACATTTGGTTGTTAACAGTGAACTAACGATTAACTAAAGTTTAACTAACTTTAAATGCACTGTATATTATCAAGTGTGGCCTTTAAGTTGTATGAACATTCTTAAGTAATCATAGTAATAGTTGAATAACTTCACCACATTGGATTACATGGTATCGAGGATAAAAGATGTAATATTTTAGGAACTCCAATGTAATGTTTAATACCTTTACAATTGCAAAACAGAGTAATACTTTCACACAAAATGACAAGACACAATCTCCTTTTTTTTAATTCATTATGGCATTTATTGAGCAAATGCTGCTGGGAAATCGTTCATGATGAGTAAAGTCATGGGATTGCAAACAGTAGCACCTCATTTATTTCTGTATTTAAATTCAAGTCCATCCTATGCATACAAGAATGCACAAATCTGCACATTTACAGTGTTTTTGTTTGTTTTGTTTTTTTTTTCAGTTGCACTCAGGTAAACATAACAGACACTGATAAAAAGCATGTTTAAGGCTAAGAGTTTCTTCACGTTTTCGTTAAGCTTTAACTGCTTCAGTTACTGGATGTATATGGTCATGTGTTTATCATATCGCTGCCTGTCTCTTTCTTCGCTGCATGTTGTGTGTTTGTCGTTAGTTTTTCTTTTTGGCTCAGTAGGTATCTTCACGTGTCGAGTAAGGCTTCTTCAGTGTGGAGGACCGCTCTCCGCCCGCCTCGTCCCCCCTCCTTTTTACTTAAACTCAAAACTTTTAACAACAATCACTCTCACTCTCCCACACGCATTAAATCTATACCTTCTATATATTTACTCTTTTTACAGTGTATTTCTACCATACATACGGATAAGAGAGGACGTACTCCCCTCTCCTGAGCTAGCATGCAGTGACCCTCCCCCCGCGCCCTCCCTCCCGTGAGCTCACCCGTGAACTGCAGAAAAGAAAGAAAAAAGAGGATAAAACGTCTCAGTCGCTCGCTCCTGACCGCGTCTGCAGCGAAGCCCCGTGAAAGCTGTCACTCAACATGCATCTTTTTGAAATTCGTAGCATTTAAGTTTTGGCTTCTCTCTATGATTTGTTTCGTATGTTTGAGAGTGGTTATTTTTATTACATCGCTCTAGCTGTATGACTTTTGTTATGTTAGTTCAGGGTTGATTGCTTGTCTTCGCGTCCTCTCCTCTGGCCCCGCTCCTCCTCCTGCTGGATCAGGCGTGTGGAGTCAGTTGCCCTCGGTCACCTCCTTGATGGACTGGGTGGAGTGCTTCTCCGTCTTCTTGGTGGCGACCATCTTCTCGACCTCCTCCACCTCCTTCACCGTCTCGGTCACGGTGACCGACTTGGTGACATGCTTGGAGCCGTCCTCTCCGGTTGTGATCGTCTCCACGGTTTTGGTGATGACCACCTTCTGGCTGCCATCTTCCTTGACGGGGCTCTCGTCCACGCCGTTGGCGATCACGTCGGCTTCTTTCTCCTCGTCCTTCTTCTCTTTCTCGTCAGGGCTGCTCTTGTCCAGGTCGCCGTTCATGGCAACATCCTTCTTTTCTACCTTCTTGTCGTCGGCTGGCTCACTCTTCTTCTCTGGTTTCTCCTCAGCAGCCTTAGGAGCCTCAGGCTTGGCAGTCTCTGTCTTTGGGGATTCAGCTTTTGGGGATTGAGGTTTTGGAGATTCTGACTTAGGGGACTCAGCTTTTGGGGAGCTGGGTTTGGGGGATCCAGCTTTCGGCGAGCCTTCTTTGGGGGACTCGGACTTGGGAGATGCTGGCTTGGGAGATTCAGATTTAGGGGACTGAGGTTTGGGGGATTCAGACTTGGGGGATCCAGGCTTTGGAGATTCAGGCTTTGGGGACTCGGGCTTTGGGGACTCAGGCTTTAGAGATTCAGGTTTTGATACCTCCGTTTTGGCAGCCTCTTCCTTCTTGGGCTCGGGCTTGGCAGCTTCTGTTTTCGGAGCTTCTGTCTTGGCAACGGCTTCTTCTGATTTGTCGTCCGCTTTCTCCTCCTTCACCTTCTTCTCGTCTTTTCCACTATCGTCCTTTTTGCCTTTGTCTGCATCCTCTGTCTCATCTTTCTCATCTTTCTCGTCTTTTTCATCTTTCTCATCTTTCTCATCTCCGCTTTTGGATGCTTTGTCACTGCCGGCGTCTTCATCCTGATCGCCGCCCTCCTCTTCAGCGGCGGCTTCCTCCTCTCCTCCGCTGCCTTCTTTGTCTCCGGCCTTCTCTTTGTCAGGAGAGGCTTTGGACTCGGGGGCTTTGGAGCACAATACTGTCTCCTCAACTTCCTCCTCCTCTGCTCCCTCTTCTCCTTCCCCTTCATCGCCTCCCTCTGCGTCATCCCCTCCCTCTTTCTCTCCCTCACCTTCTTCTTCCTTCTCTGCCTCCTCACCACCTTCTCCCTCCCCCTCGCCTTCCTCATCGCCACCTTTTCCATCTTCTTCCTCCTCCTCTTCCTCCTCTTTAGTGGGTGCGCTGGCACTAACTTTGGCTTCTGTGGCAGCTATGACTTCCTCCTCCTCGCCCTCGCCCTCGCCCTCACCCTCTCCCTCCTCAGCCTCACCCTCGTCTTCTCCTCCCTCTCCTGCCTCTTCTGCCTCCCCTTCCTCCTCCTCTGCCTCCTCTCCTCCGTCTCCGAGCGTGGCGGACAGCTCTTGTGCAATCTCCGCCAGGGCCTCGTCGATGTCAGACTTGTCATCCTCGACCCTCGTCTCCTCGATGATCTCCTCCACGAACTTGTGCTGCACCTTCAGCTTGGAAGCTTCTGATTTGGGCTTAGAAATCTTGGTGGTGGTGACCGCCTGGCGGTACGGGAAAGTGCTAAAGTGGGTCTCCTCGCCCTCGAGGAGTTTCCTGGGAACAACAAATGTGAACATCGTCAGTTTTGAGACAGAGAAAAGAAAGAAAGTGTGTGAAAAATGTAAATCCTAAACCCCTCTCGGGTACCTGTATGCAGCAATCTCGATGTCCAAGGCCATCTTGACATTGAGCAAGTCCTGGTACTCGCGCAGGTGGCGAGCCATCTCCCATTTGGTGCTCTTGAGCTCATTATCCAGCTGGTGAATTGTCTCCTGAGGGGGGAAAAAACAACAGCAGACGCAACACAAAATCGATTAAGTTTCACAAAACCGTGCAAGGCAAAGCTTCAAAGCATCCAAGGACTTTGAAAACTTTTGTCTGACTGACCTTAACTGACCTTAACCCAGCCCTCCTTGATTCCCCTCGCAGAGTTTCTAAAGTCTGTAGCGCAGTGAAGGCTGGCGCTTTAATATATTCTGACGCATTCTGGTTTTGTTGAAATGCCTCTGTATTTGTCAAGGGCAGCCTCCACAATTGTCAATACACTCGCCCACCCCCACCACCACCACCACCCCTGAATCTCAGTGGTGTGATGCAAGGACAGAGCCAATGAAGGCATCGACCCGTGCCTCTGACTCAGCATCACAAAGACAGAGAGAGAGGGAGGGAGGGAGAGACACAGAGAGAGAGAGAGAGAGAGAGAGTCTGCTGCAGTGTCTCCCTTTAACCATTTCCTGACACCTGGAAACCTCTGAAGAAACTCTGCGCTGAGCACTTGTAAGCGCAGAGATGAGCTCATCGCAATCGTTACGCAGCAGAAAATGTTGTGACACAGACTCTGAACCGTGACACGGACACGAAACTATGTCCCTTGTTACTGTTATTATTATCATTATTATTGATTATTATTAAATCCCCTAAAAATAAAAACTACGTCAACAAGATATAAAAAAATATATATATATATATTAAGACATTAACTTAACTCCGTCATCGTGATGGTAAGTTTTAAACACACATAGATATCAGTTAAATCACAAAACATAAACTAAGTGACCAGTCTAACAGTGAAAAGTCTATCCACAGCGTCTCTGTGGCTGCGTCCCTTACCTGCAGGCTGGCCAGGTCGCTGTTGTGGCGGTCCTCGATGTCGTTCAGCTGCCTCTCCAGAGAGTCTCTTGTCCCGCGGATGGACTCCAGCTCCACCGTCTTGGACTGCAGCTGGCGGCGGTAGTCGGAGATCTCGTCCCGGGCGGACTTTATGGCGTCCTTGTTCTGCTCGGCCGCCTCGGTGAGCTTGGCGTAGCGGCACATGAACCAGCCCTCCACCTGCTGCAGGTTCTGGTTGGAGTGTCCCTCCAGCTCGCAGCGGATCTCCCGCAGCGCCTCGGTGATGTTCGCCTTCTGGAGGTCTTTCCTCTCCACCGTCACCTGAGACGCCTGGATCTGAGCGATGAGCTCGCTCACCTCCTCCTCGTGGTTGTTGCGGATGAAGGCGATCTCATCCTGCAGCGACTGAACTTTCTTCTCCAGCTCGGACTTCATCAGCTCCGAGTCGCTGCCGTCCTTCTTCAGGACGCGGATGATCGCCTCCGTCTCCTCCCGGATGCGAGCCTCCTCGTCGAAGCGGTCCCTGAGCCGCTGGATGTCCTCCTCGATGTGGTCGGTGTCGAGCTGGATCTGCGCCTTGTCGTGGTTGATCTGCTCCAGCATGGAGCGCAGCTCCTGCAGCTCCTGGTCGTACAGGTCTCCCAGCTGGGAGCGGGACACCTGCTTCTGCCGCAGTGCCTGGATCTCCGCCTCGATCTGCTTGTTCTGCTGCTCCAGGTAGTGCACCTTGTCAATGTAAACAACAAACCGGTCGTTGAGCCCTTGGAGTTGCTCTTTCTCGTTAGACCGCTTGTAGTCTCCGTTCAGGATGGAGGTTTGAGTATAATCAACGCTGTCGGCGGAGCTGAGCACCGTGGAGCTGTAAGCTCGGGACACCGGCATGTTCACGCTCCTCTTGTAAGAGGCGGTCATGGTGGAGCCGGGACTGGCCCGGGACCAGGACTGGGAGCGAAAGCCGCTGGAGGGGGTGCCGCTGGAGCGGCTGTAGCCGTAGCCGGTCGTCCTAGTGTCCATACTTCTCCGGAAGGGGCTCCCTATAGTGTCCACCGGGTAACTCATCCGGTCAGACTAGGGGATGTGCGCAGGAATGAAGGGGGGACGGTGCAGGAGGTGGAGGCGTGTATGTGGGTGTATATGTGTGTTATGTGTGTGTGTGTGTGCAGGTGAGGGGTGTATGGCTCTCACAGCGACTGATCCCTTCTCCGCCCGCTCCTTTTATACTCGATGTGAGGCCGTCCTGTTCGCGAGCACTTTCGATTCGTCCATTGATGGAGGAGGAGGGGAGGGAGCATCTCTGCCAGGCCGCCTGCCAGTGGTCCCGGGCCCCGTCCGGTGATGACCACGTGGGGCTGGAGGCGCTGGACGGGGGTCCGATTGAAAAAACAGATCTGAGATCAGATCAGATAGATAGATAGATAGATAGATAGATAGATAGATAGATAGATAGATAGATAGATAGATATTAACTTGTCTGTGTCAGTATGTGTGCCGTCACTTCAGCACCACGGACAGCGACCGGTAAAATAAGTTGTCAGTTGTTTCCTGCTCTGAAAAACTATGAATGGTTCTATAATTCACTGAGAATTAGAAGACTTTTTCATCACTTACAAAGAGGGAGCTTATATCATATGAATAATAGCAGTATGTATCTGTATACATCCTTATATGTGCCTTAACATGCATAGTTAAATAAAAAGAAAAAAACTAAAACCAAGAGGGATAATTCCATTTATTCATATTTGCTAGTAAATTAAGAGAAGAATTAAGAAAAGAAAAGACAAACATTTTCATAAAAAAAACATTTATGAAAAAAAAAGAAAGGAAAAAAAATTATTATGCATCTGCATTTATAAGTCTCACAGTCTTCCTCAAAGGGGCAATTTGTGGTTTTGGAGACGAAATTCAAGCTCACAATTTGAATATGTGCAATATTATCAAAGGTAAAGACACAAACTCAGAAATATTTATTTTTCCATGACTGAATAAACAAGCTGTTCTCGGGGGAGAATACGGTCCCCAGAACAGTTTGAAGGTGGCAGGGTCCGCCAAATATTAACAAGGTAAAATGAAGTTGTGTTGTCCTTCAAGGCCAGTTCAGTTTGTTTATTCAGTTTATTCAGTCATGAAAACAGACAGAGTTTATTTATCTAGTTTCTTACGCTCGGTGTACAAAATGCACCTTTAATGCTGCACTGAGGCAGGGTAGTACTGAACAAGCACCACTAACAAAAATGATGATAATGACAACAATAATAATAATAATAATAATAATAATAATAATAATAATAATGATAATAATATTATTATTATCATTATTATTATTATTATTATTATTATTATTATAACAATATTAGTATTGAGGAGTATTTAGTGTGCAGATCATTAAAAAATGTCACATTCAAATGTATTTCTGTGTAATAAAACTCAGTCACTGATTCACATTTTTTTTCCATTTATGTGTAGAAACTGATTAGATTTTGATCAGTTGTATCTTCAGTAAAATAAATATGATCCATGTGAAGGTCAAATATTCAAAACACTACGAAAATGTCAAGATTTAGTAGATGATCTTTTCGCATATCAAGCTTACATGATAAGTTTTAAAAACAGAACCAGAAGTGTCATTCGCTACGTCTCCATGTGGATGCTGTAAAACTGGGCCCTTTTCTAACCTCTCTACGGGGGGAGCTCATGTTCTTAATGTACACTCCTGCGCGCTGTACACTAACATTTGTGCGCACTCTTTCCGTCTCCACCACTGTCTGCAGGATCCCCCACTATTGCAAGCGCAAAGCCACGTGGGAATTGTGGCTGATCCATCCCATTTTTCCGAGACGTTGGAGAGAGAGAGAGACGCCTCGGCGTGCTCTGCCTGTCCGGTGGTTCCGACGGGCCATCGATCTGGTATCAATCTCGACGCTTCACTCTAATCTAGGGGTCGCCTCAGGTCAATGCGAAACGATTCCCAATGGCTGGAGGTAATGCAGCAAAAACAGCTGCATTAGTGCTTTTCGAGGAGCCATTACCTAAATGCATTCACATGCAGCGACAGGTGCAGTCGTAAATCCGGCACAACATAACTGATGAAGACGCTCCTGCACGGGTATCACCTTTAAAAGTCTGCCCTGTTGTGGGTAGAGAAGTTGTTCTGCGTTTCAAACACTGAAAGAGACGTTTTCCATTAATCACCTGTCTACATTTGCTCGTACCCCTCATTGGCTTTCCAGTGCGAGCCGGAGTCAAGCAGAGCGGATGCATCAAGCGTGGCCAATTTTAGATTGCTCCAGAGACAGACAGGCAGACAGAGAGAGAGAGAGAGAGAGAGAGACTGGGAGGGAGGGAGAGAGAGACGACCCCCCCCCCCCATGTGTGTGTGTGTCTGCCTATTTTAAGCACTAAAATGTATTGCAAATTGTTTTATACTACAGGAGCTGCGCCCACAATCGCTTGCTGACGTTACAGTGTCCTTGACCACCGCTCCACGACTTCCTACGTCCAGACCTTTTTCCTGCTTGCTGGCTGCAGGATTTTAGATGCATATATTTCATTGTTGGAGCTGTTCTCAGACCCTCTGATGTGCTTTTGGATGCCCCTACGAGGGCGGCGGTGGTGTGATGTACACGGCAGAGTGAGGGGTGTGTGGGTTGGGCGAAAAAAAACAAAAAAACAGGGGAGTCATTCAACATCAGTGCTGGGCTCCAGCGCACTGCAGAAGGGTTGGAGTGTTTTCAAATGGCACTGCAGCAGAAAACAGGCTCTCGCTGGAAGGAGAGGCCCATCCCAGTCTGTCCCAGCCTCCAACATGCAGGCCCTGTCCACAGAGTTAGGAACGTATATACAGTTCATTCCCTCCGAATGAGGTCAAATGTTCGAGCTGATGCAGAGACTACAAGGACGGCGTGACCTTTTGTTCAGCTTATACACTGTCGAGCGGCACATACGGAGGACCAGAGTTGGCAAAATAAAAAAATAAAAAAATAAAAAATTAAAGAGATAAAATAAATGACAGAACGAATGAATTGATATATCAATGCACCAAAAGCAATACTGGAAATAAATGTAAGCATAAATTGATTTATAAAATGTGACATAAATTCATGACATACTTTGAATTACAGCCTCCTCATTTGTGTAGTAATGCAGAATTGTAAAAAAAAAATTTAAAAAAATTAATACACTGATAAATACAATGGAAAAGGAAAAAGAAAAGTAAAACAACAGGAGTTTAGTACAAAGGTAATAAAGAATGAAGGAAGTTTAATATTTATAAAATGAAATACATTTATGTACATTATATAAAATAATTGATTAATCGCCACATTGAGATTTATTATTTTTTCTATTAATTTCATGCCATATAAATTCCTTTCCTCGAGCCATTTATTTGTTTTTCATTTTGGTCCTCCATACATTTCAATGGCAGCGTTGCCATGGTTGTTGATAGAAGGATAATAAAGCATTAATATGACGCACATATTCCAAAAGCATCCATTGAGAGTCAGCATATACAAAGATTCCAGAAATGATGAAGTCACGGGACATCTAAAAAAATTTGGTAAAATTTGGGGGGATTATTTTGAACTTGAACTTTCATTTTGAAATGAAATCATAGTATTTTCACATCTATAATTATCACAGTTTTTGTTAATTTATTTTGCTGGCATAAAGTAGTCAGAATCAAATATATTGAGTGGATAGCTGACTCATCCAAATAAATCACTTTTAATTGCAGAACGTAAACTCGCACAGGCTGCTGAAAGTCCAATCAACTTCCTCCACAACCTGCTGCGATGTGTCCTGCAACTCACCTGGCTGCCGGTTTCACATCTGTCCCTAATATATTCATGAGGAGACACGGAGAACGTCACGAGTCATTGGAGAGGAACAATGACATTGAGACTGAGAGAGAAGCGAGCGAGGGGAACTTTGATTGAGATTTACGTTAATGACGCTGAGCCATCGCTGCGCTGCATGTGTGTGAGTGTGTGTTTGTGTGTGTGAGGCCTGAAGATTAATGGTCCATGTCATAGGCGTTGCCAATATTGAGACTGCTACACATGTAACGTGGTTTGCACACAGTGTACACAAGCGATTATAGTTCAAATCAGAACACTGTTGTTCTCTGCATAGTAACAGTATACCAGTGAGTGTGGGCGTTTTTTTGTAAACACAGGCAGTACGTTAACGCTACACCCACATCTGACTGTTGAACACCTCGAGAGACAGAGAGACAGATTGGATCCCATTCAACCTCAAGAGCATTAAAGTGGTGTATTTTATGATGCTTGTTGGTGCTCTTCCTACTCTTTCTCTGTTATAGCACTTTACGAAAAAGTCCTGTTTTTGTACCACCTCTTAGTGCCTCTTCTTTATGGAGCACGGTGTTACCTATCCATCTAGTTCCTTCATTGGACAGACAACAACTGGCCTCAAGCCACATGACCACATGAGCAGCCCGCCTTTGTAGGTGCTCCATTGGCTGATATATGTTTAGATGGATATGACTGGTTAACTTTTTCACCTTTTCAAATGTTTTTTTGTGTGTTTTTTTTTGTCTTCCTTGCTATAGTAGACTGAATGTGCTAATATCAAAAATACATTAATATACAAATGACTAAATAAATACATAAACATGCTGTTTAACGCTCCAAGAGTAAAACTGAAATAAAAGCAGGCATTAATTAATGAATTAATGATATTTGACATAAATTACCTCTGTATTAATTCAAAGAGTTATTTACTTTCCAATTGAATTTTCCATTTTATTAAATTACTTTTTAAATGCATTCATTTATTTCTGTATTTTTTCTCATTTGCACATCTCCCCTGTTTATTTCCACTGAAGTCAGACCTGATAATGGCAGGCTCAGTCCTCCATACGTACCAACCCTACTGAAAAGTTACTGATATGTGTTTCATGACGAGGCTGATCTAATATTATAGTTGTAAACACTCCACGTGTTGCTGGAGTTTTGACGTTGTGCGCCCTCTTCTTAAGCAAACGCTAAAAGGCACCCAACGGGAAAATGACTGCCACCAGCTGTATCTCAAACAAACTATCTACTAATAATCACATAACAGTAGTGTATCATATGATGTAGCATTTTGGTTTTTAGAGGGATTAATCCCAAAATATGAAGAGCAGAAGAAGAAGAAGAAGTAGGGTCAGCAGAGCCAGAGGAAGCCAACGTGGACGGTTGTGGGTGCGTGCAGGTGGCCAGACACAATGACTTGACACATAGACAGCCATAAATACTGAGCTGCTCAGGACACCAGTGAGGACACTGTCTACTCTTTGTCTGCCGCCGCCGTTATCTGTTAAATTGGATCTTTTTCTTTATCACTGCTGCTCTTCTCTCCTTTTTCTCCACCCCCTGTTTTATTTCTCGATTACTTTTCTCACCAAACATTTAATGTCTTTCTCTCTTCTGTGTCTTTATTTTTCTTTGCCATCACCTCCAAGTCTTTCCATCTGTTCCCAGCTCCACCTCCCGTGACTTCCTTCCTCCCTCCACTCTGTCTCCCTCCCGCCCCCTCTCCGTCTCTCTCCCTCCATCACTGTCTCGTATACCCTAGCGTTTGTCTCCTCTCGTTCACCGTGATAACATAATCGCTTTTCCGCCCTCTGCAACACCAGCATCCATCTGTTACAACTGGCATCGCTTACCGTCAGTAAGCCACGAGCGGTTGTCACGGAAGTTGTTTCCCACAGGATGTACGTACATGCCGGATATCAAGGTCACAAGTGTGTCCTACTATACCTGAAGAGATGTCTTAGAGAGCGACAGCATGAGGCTGACAGGAAATGTTGACTGCTAACTGTTTGGAAAGTTGTACTACGTCGCATATTTTGCCCTTCTTGCGTCACCGTGCTTTTGTTTGTTCATTATGTGTGCACCGCAGGGCCTTTCGCACCAGAGGATTCAGATTATTGCATGTTCAGCTCCCATCTGAGGTTTGTTGTACATTGATTCACCCCTTTTTTTCCCCCAGAGGCTTCCACAGCCCTGCTGATGCACAAGTCAGCCAAGAAATCCATATGTGGGTTGTCTTTTGGGTTGAGAAATACATTTGTAGTGAAACACTCGACACTGAACCGCAAACAAACTGACATCCCTATGGCTGTGTCGTCTATGTGAGTCTGGAAATGATTGCAATATTCTCCTTTCCCTGCGGCCAAAACCACATGGGAGCTGCTGATGGGTCATCGTGCAGCTAAACAATGTGAAAACACACAGAACTCAATTTAAAGTCGAGCTGAGATCAAAAATGTCCAAATTTCAGGAAAAAATGTTGAAAGTGATGCTCAATGTTGCATTTGATTAAATGGTAGAATACAAAAAAAACTGTCAAGACTGTTCACAACGAGAAAGATCACATGCATGACTTCAGTATTGTGTTGTATGATATAAATCCAATGGATTTATATCAATGTGTGTCGCCTCACAGCAAGAGGGTCCTGGGTGGAATGGATGGAGGTACTGGATGGATGGAAGGTGGGCACATCATTTTTTTTTTCTGCAAACATGACTCATTTCACTAAAGTCTCTACGTTCATCTCAATGAGGGAACATGTCAGTGGATCATTTGCTGTATGTATATTTGACTATAATTATTAGATAGATCAATTCAGTGTTGTTTTGTTGTTGTTATCTAGAAAGAAATAAAACATGTTAATAACAGACCTATTCTTTAAGTGGTAAAAAAAAAAAAAATACCCCATATATACGACTCTGTGCCGCGATAGCCAAAGCTTGCTGTTGTTTTCTAGTATCCCTCGCATTCTTGTGAATGTGATATCTCAGAAAATGCCTTGAGGGAATATCCTCAAGTTTGGCACAAAAAAAAAAAAAATGGAGTGAAGACATCTCATATCCAAAATGTCAAAGGTCAAATTCGCTGTGACGTGATAGTAGCCACCAACACACACCACAGCTCAGGAGCAGCAACCTGACTGGTGCGTGGGGGCACACCCGCAGTGCGGCAATTCTGGTTCCATATGCAACATTTAATGTCCACATTTATTTCAGAGAGAAATGTTGCACTTTCCACTCCACTTCATTTACCTGACAGCTAATTACTTTGCAGATGAAGTAATTTCACATACAAAACATCATCAGCCTCTAAACTATAATAACTTGTTACAGAGTTGGTTTTCTCAACAGTGTAGAAAGAAGCTGAAATTAGCTCTACCTCAGCAGAGTGATGCATATGCCATAATAATCCAATAATGTAATCAATACATCAACATAACGCTAGATTTAGCTTTTACTTTGATACTAAATATCATGTTGACAATGTTGAGAATGATTTTGTGGACAATTCACTTTGTAAAAAAAAAACATCCACAGAGGTCTCTTTTCACTAAAAATATGAATTCCGACCTTGGTTCCGGCTTCTGACAAGGTTTGTGAGTCGATAGTATAATGCTGTTGGTATAACATGGTATCTGTGTTTCATCAGCATCAAGAGTCTTGGTGGTTGCCAGGTTGTTGTTCTAGTGTTAGCTAGCTAGTGTTAGCAGCATTAGCTAGAGCAACAAACAGGCAACAACTTGCAGGGCTGGTGTTGCTACGCATCCCATGGAAGGGGGGGATTAAATGCCACATTTGTTGCTGAATGATGTCAATAACATCTTTAGATTTAAGTTTAAGTTTACCAACACCAAAATATTATGAGCATTATGTGGATGAATGATTTACATGTTTGTTTAATTGATTTCTTTGCCTATAATTGCACATTTGACAGGGGGTGGGGGGGTCATGGATCGTTTGTCGGAATCTGTTCACGACAAAAGGAGTCTTTGCTGATTTGACTTCAGACTGCTGCGTCCTGCAAAAGGTCAAAGCTCCGCCGGCCGCTGAGACGGATGGGTGAGAGGTGTAAGGTGAAGGGGATCAGATGGAGTGCTAAGCAGGGTGTGACAGGCTGTGGATAGCTGTGTGGGGTGATATTAGCGGGAGGTCTGGAGAAGGCAGTGATGATGTCATGTATAGTGGTGGGGTGAGAAAAAAACCAAAAGAGCAACAAGAGCGGAGGTGTGGGGGGAGTAGGAGAGGAGGAAGGGAGGGGTTATACTCGGATCTGCAGTTTATCTGCAATGCATCAGTAGCTCTCTCTCTCTTTCTCTCTCTCTCTCTTTTCTCTCTCGGGCAGATGCAGCATCTCTTCGCGTAGGTGATCCTCTGTGGACGGCTAAGTAGCCACAGAAATAACACTGTTCCACATTCTCCTCGCGCAGGGAGAACGGCTGGCAAAAGCCCAAGAAATAGTTATAGCAAACACACATCCACTGTGACAGATACACACACACACACACACACACGCCTGCAAAGAAACTACTGGATCGGACAGATTTAAAAGGAGAAGAGTTTGTGTGCACAAATTAATGGGGAAAACTATGCACAAACACACAGATCAGTTGCTCCTTTGTAGAGTTTTGAAACACTTCCTGACAGTAAACAAGTTGAGTCTTTTAGTGGGCGCTTCCTCAGCCGGGGTGGGTGGGGGCATCAAACTTTCAATAAAATGTCAACATTAGTTTCCATCTGTCACCTTCTAATGATGCTCTGCCACAACAAAAAAAAAACAAAGTGGGGAGTGTGATATAAATCTGTCGTCTCCCTGAGTATATGTAAAACAAATTTAAAGCAAACACACACTTTATATTCCACTAACTTGTTTCTTCACGTCCCGCTGATGAATGGAAAACAGATCTGGCGCTGAATACCAAGTGATTTATATAGTTGTGCTTTATGCAGCATGTGGTGCTATCTGCTGATGAATGATTCAGAGTCGAGCCTGATAATCGGACTGCTTATTCATGCGGCGTGTTGATGATAATGCCTGCTCTGACCTCCAGTTGCATCACCATCAGCTAAACCCCGAGAAGCTTTGAACTGTGAGCCAGCTACCGCGCTCACCTTTGATCACACAGGAGCATCTCCACTTCGTCCCACTTCATACTTCTACTCAGCTGCAATATTTTACTTTCCACCCACCTCACGTATTTGCGAACATTAGTTACTTCATATAAGTAAATTCAGATTATTAATTGGAAATATAAATCTATAAATCAATGGTCATAAATCACAATGTATTGTTATGGATTAAGCTCGACCGTATGTAAAGTAGTTTAAAATTGTCCCACCTTCCCTATCCCCAACATTAGCGAAGCTTACAGATGAATGCATCAGTATTTATAAACCATTAATATGACACAGTATACTATTCTGCACAGCAAGCACTTTACTTTAATCACTTTAAGTATATTTTAATAATAATAATAATACTTGGGTTTTGAATGCAGGACTTAATTGAATCCACTTTTTTTTTACGACATTAACAACTTAAAGTTGCAGTTGGTGTTTTTAGTTGTCTTCACTTGAAGATTCAAATGTATCATCCCATCCGGTGTTACCAAAGTAGCCAAAAAGTCATACTTGAGGTGAGAAGATTAGACACATTAAAGGTGCAATATGTTGGAATTGGCCACATGTTAAATGAATACTACCAACATATAGGGGGCAGCATGTCATTTCAACTGTAACTGCTAACTGCTGCTAATTGTATTCTGTTTATACATCCATGACTGTAGCTATTGTTAGCTTGTTAGCTCAGTTAGCCGTGCAGCTATCCAGACTACCGGAGGAGTGGTGACGCTGCGAGCACGGGAGCTTTTGGAGGAAGAGGTTTTCAAGCCCCAGGCTAGCTGGGTAGCATGCTAACTTCAGTGGATATGTCTGCAACACAATACATAGCTGTCTTTGACATACATGTATTTATTTGTAATTTCATCACATCTTGATCATTTTAAAACTTTTAAACTAAAATTCGTACATATTTATAATTTTTCTGATTTAAAAGGGTTTTTTTTTTGCCTTTTTTTAAAAAAAAAAAGAAAGAAAAAAAATCTGACTGCGTATAATAAAAGAAGTGCCTGTTTGAAATGTACCACCATGTAGCTCTGATGCAGCATTTAATCTTCAAAGTACATTTTTAACTCAAAAATGTGTACTTGAGTTCATTATTTCAGTAAATGTATGTAGTCACATTCCATCAATGATCCCAACATTGAAGAGACTTGGCTAAAATGAGGTGTTGGGCTTTTGACACACACAATTCTGTCTGCACCTGCATTATCATGCAATGATAATGATTACAATCATTTATTTAATAACCTTTAATACATTGATGGATTACCTATCTACTATTTATTCATTTTGTTTTGTAGCCATGTGTGGTTGCTCTAGAGAACCCTAGAGAAGACTAGTAGTGCAGTAATCTTAAAATATGCATTCAAACTTGTAATGAAATCAATGAAATTACATTTTGGAAACAAATACACTAACCATTGTTCATCTGTGTATGGTAAAGGTGCTCAAACAACATAGCAACAATGCCTTGCCATATGCAGTATATATGGCCTGTATGGCCCTTTCGACCGCCCTCAGCATGCTCACATCGTTCTCTTCCTCGCTATGAGCCCCTGTTGTCCCTGAACCGAGCGCGTCAGCATGTATTCTGGGACTGTGTAAGATGTCAATATGTCCCCGCGCCAATGTCATCGAGACAAATCCGTTTACACATGTCGCACTTTGCAAATAAAGTGACCTGATGTCTGTGGGGGAAGATCCTGCGTTGTGCTGCTGCAGCTGCTGCAGGAGGCTGTGTGGACGCTGCTCTTCAGGGTCATTCAGAACGAAAAAGAAGGATCATACAGTGTTGAATATGCAAACGTAGTCATACGCTCAATACGCACATATGGTTGTGCTTTTATATATCCTGGACACCCTAAGCATACCCGTTCCCTATTTTACCTGTGCCCTTCCACCCATGGGATGTACACCACCTCCCTTTTGACCTAGCTTTACCCCAACCTTAAATAGCCAACATATAAGAATTTTAGCATAAAACATTCACAAATGTACTGAAATTATCAGCAGAATGTGATGAAATAACATACTGTTGAAGTCGACTATGTATTGTGTTGCAGAGATATCATGCTAACCAGCTAGCCTCTGTCTTTAAAACCTCTTTCTCCCAGCGTACCAAAGCTTCCGTGCCAGCAGTGTAAACACCATTAATCGCCCAGCAGTCCTACTAGCTGCATGGCTAACTATGCTGACAAGCTGACAATGGCTATGGATGTATAAACTGAATGAGCAGAATTTAGCAGTGACTCTGGTGATACGCTGCCCCCTGTTTGTTGGGAATATGTATTTAATAGGCCGCAAATTCGTACCTATTGCACCTTTAAATCAAGTCCTCACCCTATGATTCAATTATTTACGTAACAGGGACATTCACTTTTCGTTCTGAATAGGAAGGTGAATCCCCCCGGTGTGACCATATGTGCAGGTTTATGTCCCCACAACATGAATAATACATGTACACACACACACGCGCACACACACGAGTGCAAAGCAGGTCAGCTTCTTTCTAATTTTTTCCCCCCTTTCTGTCTTTCTCACACATGCTGACAAGGTCTTCCCTGGTGACGAGCTTTAAAGGATTTAACGCCGAAGTCAGCAGCTTTTCTCAGCTGAAGGAGGAAGTGAACCATCAGCGGAAGACAGGCGGATTGAACTGAATTACCCCACCGAGGTTGACCCCTGTTCAATTATTTCATCAGTGTTTTGTTTTTTGTCAGACCATTAGAACATGCTCAAACACAGTGGCAGGCTCAGGATGTTTTAGGGGCAGGGTGAAGTAATTAAATGGTGCGGGGGGGGCATCAGAATGCAGAAAGTCAGATATATTGGGAAGAAGACAGGTCACTTCACCATGTGTTGTTCCCTCAAAAGGGCAAGCCTGGAGGGCACTTTATGAGCTATATTGACCATATGGGCATCCACCACCGCTCAAGCAAACTAAACAAACTCTGACACCTGACATTTCCAAAAAGAGAACAATCCAGTCACCAGGTGGGTCGGCCTTGAGGTCATCAGGTCCTGGTACCCTCAGGTGCCAAATATCTGAGTCATGCACCCAATGCCCTCATCACATAGAGGTTATATAGGTGCCAACTCAACTGATGAGACAGGAGCTCACTCTGAGATAAGCCTCTGTGAGTGAGAACACTGTAACTGTCAGGGAGTCTGTCTTTTTGTTTGTAACTCTCTTTTCCCCTTTAATCTGTTTAAGTAAATTATGGATCCTTTCTTATCCCACTCTTCATGGCACTCGGGCAAAAATAAAAAATATGTCATCTTATACAAATATTGCACACTTTAGTTGTCAGTGCAACAGGAAAAAGCATCAGAGCTCTATATATCCATCCAATATCCCGGACAATCTTCAGTGGTCTGACATCGCGTTTTTTTTAATCTGCAGAGTCTCTCATCGCCCTCCTTCTCTGCAACCCTCCTCCCTCCTCTGCTGTCTCCGCCTACACAGAAGCAGATTCACTGTCTCTCTTTTTATGTCTCCATCCTCCATCATTTTTCAGACATTTTAATGTTATGCCCTCTGTGGATCGTCTATTGGGTGCTCGGGATTCAGGAAATTACCTCAATGCGTATTTTTCTGATGCACCAGACACAAGTGTGACGAAACCAGACTAAAAATTGCTCGAGAACATGTCCGACCGACTGTCTGTGTGGTCATATGGGGTCATGCATGAGATGCATAATGTAAAAATATCGACTTCACAGATGCTGAACCCTGTCTTTGTGAGCACTTGTTTCATCATATTTGAACACATACTGTAGTAGATGAATAGTGTTGTTTCGGGCTGACAGCACAAAGTTAAACAGCTTCTTCTGCTCGACTTGTATGACTCACCTAAAGCTAACCGATATGAGTCATCACTTGTTGTACAGTACCTGTGTGTGTTTCTGTGGGGGTGCGTGTGCTCAGTTCACTTTGGTTTAGAGCTTTATTGTCCCAAAAGAGAAAATGCTTCATGCAGCAAGACGGCATAACAATTTGAAATATTAAAAGTGTGTGGACATTTACATTTCAACATTAATTCCAGTCCAGTTCTAGACCATTCCGGTCTAGGATTTTAAAGCATCATGGAGAAATGAATTACTGAACTTAAAGACAGCGACGTGGCTCGAGGAACGGCAACCTTAGCTGATCAGTCCATCACTTTGGCCCAGATTCAGGACTGAAACGGCTAATGGACAGAATGCCATGAGATGTTTTTTGGCTCCCAGCGGATGAAATCTGAAGAGTTGTTGTCTGCTGCCTATTGATCAAGCTCAACCAGCAGGTCAAATGTATTCCTCATCCAGTGCAATTGAAGTTGACGATGGAACCTGCAAGTCTAAAAAAGTGAAGCCAACAAGGAAAAGCCTTGAAACTGCATTCTTTCGAATAGCCAGCAGGAGGCAGCTCCGCTGGTTTCTAAAAGAAGTACGACAATATAGAAGTCTATGAGAGAATGACCCTAATTATCACTTGATTTATTACTCCAGTAAACAGTTTTCTAATGAGTTTATATGTCAATTACGAGTTTGAAGTCTTCTGTAAAACAGCATGTTCATTTTGTACATTATAAACAGAATTTAGGGTAAAAAAGGCAACAAAAAAGCTGGGTATGCTTTAGGGCAGGCCTATTTAACTACTTTGTAAGAAGGTCTAGATTTGCAACAAAAAAAGCTTGGAAGGCTAGTTGAACAGATCTGCATTAGAGTCTGGCTCCTTTGTGACTGATAAGTTCCTATCCTGTACCCTCAGATTCTCTGTCAAATCCACCCTCGCGTCAAAATATGGTCACTTCTGGCTCCACAAATCTAATATGGCAACGGTGATCCACAAGATGGATTATCACAAACTTTGTTACAACTATTCATCAGTCCCAGGCCATCCAGCCTAATGACTTGGTGACAGCCTGACATTTCCTCAAGCTCCACTGTGACGTTGACATTTGTGGAATATCTCAAAAAATGTCAACTACTGGATGTATTGCCATGAAATTTGGCCCCAGACATTCAAGCTACCCTCAGGATGAATTGTTCTAACTAACGACATTCCCATCAAGCCTCGGCTCCCCTTGATGTTTTATGCTTATTGGCACATGGTAGCATGCTAACACCCAAAGCTATGATGTTAAACTTGGAAATTATTACATCAGGTTTTAGTCATGCCTTACAGAGCTGCTATCATAGCTGTTCACTTGGTCTCGTTTCTCCTGATGGTAAGCTACAAAGTGCTACTCTACCTTTTAAGTTGTTGCAACTCTGAAAGCTTTGATGCAATATTTGAGAACAAGTTGTTAACATTTCAAATTGAAAGGTTCTATACTGGGTGACAGACAGAACATAACCATGTTAGAACTTGACCCCAAGATGAGAAAACTGAGAACTGCACTGGATATCAAATCTCCATTTCCTGGAAGAAATGGTCTCCATTGGTTACTTATAATGCATGAGAATTGTTTAATAGGCCCCTCTGGAAGCCTTCACTACAGGATTGGTGTCTTCATTTGAGGAAGAATGTGTTTCCTGTCTTCTTTTTGGCTTTCATGAACTCTTCTGCGCCTCGACCTCATAAATCACTGGAACACAGTTTTTACTTTGTTTCCTTTGAGTCGTGACAGTGGGGTGTGTTAATGTGCTGCTGTAGGACATTAACATTTCTTTTTCTCTCCGCGGGACAGCTGCATATTCTTTCATTTGTGCCATTTCTGTCTCATTCATGTGAAGGGCACCTTTAAAAGCTCTAATAACTGCACCAAGAAAGAATTCAACTGCCTGTGATAATAAAAGTAACACCTAATGTGTTGGTCGTAAAAAGAAAACACCATGGTATGAGTGCACGGGTGTATGAGAAAGAGACAACAAGGAGTGTGTATGTGTAGTATACTGTAGGTCCACCCGCAGTTATTTTAAGCCGTTCCAGTATTTCTCTTGGACTCGTCAGCTAGCTGCCGGAGAGGCAGACTGAGGCGCAGAGAGAGGAACGTAGAGTCATGCTGCAGAGGCTGAGCTGCAGAATCATGATACAGCTGAATGAGGGAGGGAGAGGGGAGGGAGGGGAGAGGAGGGGCGAGAGACAGAGAAAGAAAGAGAGAGACAGGGAGAGTGGAGGGGAGAGCAAGGGAAAAAGAGCATTAAGGTTTTGAAAGGTGGTTAGTGTGTGTCGTATGCAAACTATCCATTCGAAACTCATTATGTAGGCTGACTGTATCTGTTGCTGCAGCATCAATAAAACAGCGTTGCAGTGAAGGGGATCGTCTCTGTCTGTGCTGTCGGACCGCTGCACTCAACAAGTCCTCTAATCTAAATGTCAAAATCATTTTGTGACCTTCAAGATGACTCATGGGACCTCTTCTCATCTACCAACACCATAATTAACATCTGGTCAAATTCAGGCCACTGAAGCTATTCGATGCGGACTATGGATATGGTGAGAGAAAGCAGTGGTGATTGTATGTACATTAGGACAAGTGACAGACAAAGTGGACAATTGTGTCTATGACAGATACTTTGTGTGCCCAACCATTCCGTGCCTATGGGGATACGAAGGGTATTTGGCAGATGAAAACTGTCAGGGTGTTTGGAGTGTAATTGGGCGAATTTTGGTTCTACAGTGAAGGCTTCCATCCATCCATCCATGAAGATGGCATCAGGGTCTTCCAGACCTCCCTCTCCCCAGCATCACTTCCCAGCTCCTCCTGGGAGATCTATACCTATCAGTATATAATCCCTCCACTAAGTTCTCCTCCCAGCTGCCTGGAAAACCTCCAATTGGAGGCACCCTGGAGCCACCCTAAACAGGCTGCCGAATCACCTCAGCTGGGTCTTTTCGACGCAAAGAAGTAGCAGCTCTACGCAGAGCTCCATCCTGGAATTAAGGTTCTGATTCAATTCTGATTCAGAGAATGGCCGGGGTTGAATGAGGGTACATTTATTTACAGACGGTAATGGGTTCAGTAGAACAGCACCAGCGTGGGGCGCCTGTGGCCAATCCTACTAAGTACCACTTAGTATTCTGAGACAGTATGTAATCCCTCAAGTCAGTGTGGCTGCCTCCAGAAGTTGTGTGTGTGTGTGTGTGTGTGTGTGTGTGTGTGTGTGTGTGTGTGTGTGTGTGTGTGTGCATTAAGCGTGTGTGGAGCGACAATGTCATCAATATGCCCCAAACATTGTGTGCTAGTGGGCGACATAGTGCCACCAGTGTGATAACATAACGCTTTGCCTTGTCACATCTTAAGTGTTTAAGAGATGGAGTTAGACATGCACTTTTGGCTGGACCATCAAAAAGAAAGGGGCAGCCCACTAAACGCAAAAGTCTGACCTAATAGGCGGTGAAGTTGCAATGCACGATCTGATATCGCCGCGTTGGAACGTCACAATAATTGTTTCTCCAAGACCATCACTGAAACTGAGCACATGTTGTATTGTCGTAGCTTAGCAAACCGAGGGGAAAAGACTAGAAAAACACAGACTTGGGAGAAGTGATCAAAGAGTTTATTCTAACCTAATAAATGTTTTCCTAAACCTAACCTAGTATTTTTTGTTGCCTAAGCCTAAAAGACAAACAATGTAATATCAAGTACACCAAGTGGGGACTGCCTGTTATTCTGAAAGATTTTGTCTTCATCGTCACAGTTTGGACACCGATATGACTTGGTTTGGTCTAGGAAAAATCATGGTTTGGCTTAAAATTAGTGGTTACATTAGTTGCGTATACAAATGTAAATACGTAGTCTCACGTAGCCAGACCTAATCTCTAGAAAGATGATTAAAAAAAACTTTGTGGCTTGTTTGAGTTCTTAAAAAGAAAAACCCACACTAGTCTTTGGCACTGCACAGCCAAGGCTGGAGTGACAGTTCCTCTGGAAAATAGTATTGGGGGAACTTGTTTTGCACATTTGCACTGAAAACAATGGCTGACAAATCACAGCCTACATCCCGTGAACAAGAGGAGTGAACCAATCATACCGGAGCGTGCAATTTGCAAACAACTGGGACATTTTTTCAGGCTATTGGGGTTTCAGAAGAATGTCCTATCACCAAGGAAGTTATCCCAACAGTCTGTCAGGTGTTGAAGCTTGCCCACTGGCCTTTGCTCTTCCAAAATGAATAGGCTTTTAAGGAGAGGGACAGGCAGTCCTCAGCTTTGTCTTCAGGGGGCTCCTCAGCAGCTAAGCTCATTTACTGCCCAGTCCAAATCTGTGCTATCCAAAAACAGAAATCAACTTAGGGTTAGGGTTAATTAAAGTTTGGGATAGGGAATGTTTACGACACCAAGCATCCTCACAAGCTCTGATGTACAGAGAGTGTGTGTGTGTGTGTGTGTGTGTGCGTGCGTGTGTGTGTGTGTGTGTGTGTGTGTGTGCGCTCGTGCGCATGTGTGTTGAGTGCTTTAATGCCAGTGACTGACAGCTTTTCCCATGGTGACTGTGCTAAAAGCCGAAGTAGAAAAGTTCCTCTCAGTCTTTCCACATCACTCTCTCTTCTTTCTGTGCTCTTTATCTCACTCTCTATTC
>CAEMYA010000179.1:3635525-3646404 GCA_903131615.1 Diplodus sargus | reverse complement strand
TATAAATTAAGACCTAGATTCTGTAGTTTCATGTCTTCTTAATGACTTGTAGAAATCCTTGATCTTTGGAGGAACACAAGGCAGAAAATATTAAATACAGTATAATCCAGTACTGTATTATACTATGCTACCACCCTCCTGATTTTCCCGGGAGCCTCTGCTTTTCACTGCCCCCCCCGGTGTCTTTAGTTATCACAAACTGTTGTTGTGGTCAGCTGTCCACTGTGAGTCAGAGACGGACAAAGAACCGGAATAGAGAAGTACTCGAGAAAATGTCAGAAGAATTCCCAGTCCTTACGGAAAGTTTTAAAAGAAAGGGTCATGCGTTTTGTAAAAAATCTGCTGCATCAATTCTTCTGTCCATCACGGGGGTTGTTCTGTTGTCAGTCACTGTTTAAAGGCTGACAAAGACAAACAGAGGGCATGCGCACACTCTCCGGGGCAGGCATGGGCGAAAGGGTGACTGAACGATTGAAAGTCGATGAATATTGGAGGGGTGAATTATTCTACATTCTTTTTAGAAATTCTTAGAAATCGAATTAAGTAAGTATACAAAAAAATGTTGTTGCAGTGTACTTTTTTATTTATTCTTTAAATGTGAGTGCAAGAGGACCCTGCTCTCTCTCTACGTGTTCACCTGCAGACAGGACCATCTCTTTATGGAGTTCTCTGTCCTGATTGGATAAAGTTGGCAGGGACACCAGAAAATGTATTTTCTCTTTTACTGCATGGGCGGGGGTAGGAGAGACACACTATAACAGTGATTACGGCTGGAATACGGACCTATTCAATCCTAATAATAAACATAAAAATATATCACTTACAGCAGCTTTAAATTTCTTCTCCAAGACAACACAGTGCACCTTCAACTGTCACCAGGATGCAGGGAACAAAGAGGGAAACTCCATTAATATGGGAGAGCCACCAGTCCTCCGCACTGGTTGGGCAATCCTCCACATTTCTGAGGTCGACAAGGTTTACAAGTATGACCTTACCAAATAACTGTAGTAACTCACAGTAGCTTAATCGCCGTGGTGTGGTTGCTGCCAATATGCGGAAAGATTTCCTTCAAAAGAAACCCATGCATGTCTGAAGTCTCCCACGTTCACGCCATGAGGCTGCAGTTTTTTTCTCTCTCTAATCCACCAAACTCCCTTTTTCATACTACAAACTGTGCTGCGAGGCAGTCAGCCTGGCAGGGTGAGTGTAGCATCACGGTTGAGTAAGCCGTCTGTTTAGTTTGGGTCACGGAGCTCAAAGTCGCACAACCCCGACTGGTGAATGGCGATGACTGAGCTTGACGTTGCATATTTCATGAGACCGACACGGGCTGCGGAGAGCTCGTGCACACCGGCGAAATGTGGAAGTGTAGAGCCGGCGCAAGTTCAACAAAACGCTCTCACAGTCATCCATCCTGTGTGTGAGACGACTGGACCCACCTCGGCAGAAAAAAGCATTTCAAAATAAAATACATCAAATTATGAATAAAATGTGCATGCAGAGGCTTGAAAGTGCCTTGGAACACTTTGATTATGCAGCATGCTTACAGGTTGATCGATCCGCGGCTGATCCCTTGAATTTATTTACTTCCCATCATCCATTTATTGAGTTTTCTTTTATTTTTTTCTTACAGTCAGTGGCTTGAAATTTACTGGACAGCAGTTGTGTGCAGTCCAAATAACATAAAGTAGTTCTGTAGGTTTTGCTGATTACAGTTCTACTAATTCAATCAAAAACACTTCAGAAAAAGCGTTGTTAGACATTCAAGTTCTCACAAACACAAACAGAGCCCTCCAAACTAGGGAAAGGAAAATGAAAAATGGCATTCAGTATCAGAGACACAAAAGATTTGGACAAACCTTGCAGACACATATTTTCGAGAACATTATTCTACAAGGACGAGAGAAGCAAGCAGTAAAACACCAAAGACTGACAGAAACAAAAATCACAGGCTCGCTCATTCCCCCCCCCGGGTTGCCTGACTCACTCCGATGTCTCACAAGTGCCAAAATGCTTCGTCTTGAGCCATGAGAGACCTGCCAGCTTCATCAGCATATCTCATTTCCTCTGAAGAGGGAGAGGGGGGACGAGGGGGCGAGGTGTGCCTGGTGGGGTGTTTTGCATTTTGGGTGTGGCGGATTTTCCCCTGTGCATGACGAGCAAGTTTCCGTCCCAAAAACTCTTTCTTCCTTTGTACAGCTTTGTTATTTTTGTCCCTCGTACATGCTGTTGTTTTCTGAGAATCAAAGATGAAAAGAAGCTCCAACGAGAACTCCTCGCATGCAAAATATATGAAAAAAGATAATGAAAGGATGTAGAAATGTGAAAATAAACACCTCGATCCTCCAGGGAATTAATGTCTACTTAATATGTGCATTTGTTTTCTGTGCGATTGGACACGTGTGCCTGTACATGCATGTGTACTGCTGTACAGTAGATGCAGTGATCTCAGTAACCGTATTCTAGTAGCTGCCTGTATACCTCAGTGGGTGTGACAGTTAAATTACCATTCTAACCCGAGGCCACAGCGAGCCTCTGTTTAGCCTGCTGGAGATCTCATCAATATTTCAGAGGCAAATTCAGTGGTGAAGCAGGTCTGACGCAGACAGTCTCCAGTGCTGTAAAGCCTGAATTGTAAATGACTGCATCAACAACACAGAGACCGAGTGAATCTTTTTGTTTCAGCCTGTGCCGACTTTACTTACTTTGCTCGAAGCAAGTTTTTCTCACAAATATAAATTTGCTGAGAGTTATTTTTAAAACGCTGACATGATACACAAGCGAAGCAGTTTACTGTTGTTTTACTTGTTGTTGACTCAAATGTCATATATCAGATTTCTGGTGTTTGGTCTCAGCTATGTGATACATTCACTTTTACAGTCCTGTATCACACTGTTGCAGTCCTGAATTACAGCCCTATATGTTACAGTCCTATATGTTACAGTCCTGTATGTTACAGTCTTGAATGTTACAGTCCTGAATGTTATAGTCCTGTATGTTACAATCATTAATTACACTGTTGGATTCCTGTATGTTAGAGTCCTGTATCACACTGTTACAGTCCTGTATGTTACAGTCCTGAATGTTACAGCCCTGTATGTTACAGGCCTGAATGTTACAGTCCTGTATGTTACAGTCTTGTATGTTACAGTCCTGTATGTTACAGTCATGAATTACACTTTTACAGTCCTGTATGTTGCAGTCTTGTATGTTACAGTCCTGTATGTTACAGTCATGAATTACACTTTTACAGTCCTGTATGTTACAGTCTTGTATGTTACAGTCCTGTATGTTACAGTCATGAATTACACTTTTACAGTCCTGTATGTTACAGTCCTGAATGTTACAGTCCTGTATGTTACAGTCTTGTATGTTACAGTCCTGAATGTTACAGTCCTGTATGTTACAGTCCTGAATGTTACAGCCCTGTATGTTACAGTCCTGTATGTTACAGTCATGAATTACACTTTTACAGTCCTGTATGTTACAATCATGAATTACACTTTTACAGTCCTGTATGTTAGAGTCCTGTATCACACTGTTGCAGTCATGTATGTTACAGTCCTGTATGTTACAGGCCTGAATTACATTGTTAGAGTCCTGTATATTACAGTCCTGAATTACACTGTTACAGTCCTGTATGTTACAGTCCTGAATTACACTGTTAGAGTCCTGTATGTTACAGTTCTGTATGCTACAGTCATGTATGTTACAGTCCTGAATGTTACAGCCCTGTATGTTACAGTCCTCTATGTTACAGTCCTCTATGTTACAGTCCTGTGTGCTACAGTCCTGTATGTTACAGTCCTGAATGTTACAGCCCCGTATGTTACAGTCCTCTATGTTACAGTCCTGTATTACACTGTTACAGGCCTGTATGTCACATTACTGAATTACACTGTTAGAGTCCTGTATGTTACAGTCCTGAATTACACTGTTAAGAGTTCTGTATGTTACAGTCCTGAATTACACTGCTACAGTCCTGTATGTTACAGTCCTGAATTATGCTGTTAAGAGTCCTGTATGTTACAGTCCTGAATTATGCTGTTAAGAGTCCTGTATGTTACAGTCCTGTATGTTACAGTCCTATATGTTACAGACCTGAATGTTACAGTCCTGAATGACACTGTTAGTCCTGTATGTTACAGTCCTGAATGACACTGTTAGTCCTGTATGTTACAGTCCTGTATGTTACAGTCCTGAATGACACTGTTAGTCCTGTATGTTACAGTCCTGAATGACACTGTTAGTACTGTATGTTACAGTCCTGAATGTTACAGCCCTGTATGTTACAGACCTCTATGTTGCAGTCCTCCGTGTTACAGTCCTGAATGTTACAGTCCTGTATGTTACAGTCCTGTATGTTACAGTCCTGTATGTTACAGTCCTGTATGTCACAGTCCTGTATTACACTGCTACAGTCCTTTATGTTACAGTCCTGTATTACACTGTTACAGTCCTGTATGTTACAGTCCTCCATGTTACAGTCCTGTATGTTACAGTCCTGTATTACACTGTTACAGTCCTGTATGTTACAGTCCCGTATTACACTGTTACAGTCATGTATGTTACAGTCCTCTATGTTCCAGTCCTGTATGTTATAGTCCTGTATGAATAAAAAATCAATCAAAACCTGATGCACAGAATGAGAGAGCTGTAGATTATCTATAATGGAAGCATATTTCTGTTAATTTTGTGAAATTGGATTAATTACAAGAGACCACCTTGCGATGGTGCTCCACCAGCCACGACACCGTCAACATGTTTATGTTCTTAACCATGGCTCACATTAGCAATTAAGACTCATGGGTATGACCTTAGCCATCTTCATACTACCTTCAGACGGACAGACAGGCAGACATTTTGCCAAGACTGAAAACCACTTCTGCGGTAGTTCCTGCATAAAGTGTGTGTAAGGGGGGGCAGGCCCCTACCTCAGGCCGCCCCGTTCGGACCACACCCATCTTTGAACCAGACCTTCGTGTTTATCTCAACTGCACACCTGTAAAATTAAAGCAAAACAGCCCTCTAGTGTCAACCTCTGCTCATACATCATTCTACACATAAGGCCCAAACATTCAACAGTAGGAACAAAAAGAAAAACATACTATTGACTGAATAATAAGAATAAAGTTAGTTTTTGTCACAAAAGTTGTTACAACCAACTGAAGAACCCCAAAACTGATGGAAAGGGACAGAAATTGAAGAGACAGCATGGTCAGTGCATTCATACATGAAGTAACATAGGTTGAGTGGTTTACAAAACAGTTAAGTGACCTATAAGAAATGTCTGATTACACACATGCATCAACCAAAGTTGGGTAAATGCACTCAAAAAACCCTCCTTTTCCTCTTTCCTGTCTTCATTTTGGACTTCGATCTTTGTTTTACACTCCTGCTGTTTAATCCCTCTCCAGCTCGCAATCCCCCTTGTTTCTGTCTCTGTCTCATTTCCTTTAAAAGCACACATAGCTCTCCTGATAGCAAAAGCAGCACCATTATCAATTACTCGCCGTCTCCTGCACCAAATAACCCCCCCTGCAGACACAGCACATTTCCCTGGCCTGGAGAGAGAAAAAAAAAGGGAAGATGGAGCAAAAGAGGGAGAAACGGAGCAAGAGAGATTGAGAGGTAGGTAGGGAGACTGAAAAAAAGGGAGCGGAGGATAGAGAGAGAAGGAACAGCGGAGGGGAGCGAAGGAGAGGAAGGCAGAGGCAAATATAGTGTTGGGGTAAAAAAAAGAAAAACTGCTTAGAGCAGAGCATTAAACATTATATTGCTGTTCTTGAAGGTGGGTCGGCTGATAAGGGAGCTACTTGCACATTATGGCTCTATATATTAAAAGTGTGACAGCAGTGCTGAAATGTCCTGCTGCATGTGTTCTCGGGATGTGTCCTCGTTTGAACTTGCTTGTACATTCATGTGCTCTGTGATGAATAATTCAGGAGACGCTGGTGATGGTCTTCACTGGAGCATCAAAAAGCGAGCACGGAAAGATCTAATGACCATTATCTGTCCTCTACACTGGCATTTTTACTGAACCTACAGTAACACTTAATAATCATCATTAATAAATGATACATTTGTAGCTAATTAAACTTTATTTGATAGTGGTGTCACTGTTATGGGACAATAAAATGCTTTGTAAACCATTTATAAACATCTGTAAAAACTATGTTACCACCATTCAAATGATAATGTTTATAGATAAACTACACGGTTTGTCATGGTTTGGATTTGTGTAGATTATATCCTCACATGTCATGTTTTCATTTCCATTTCCTGTCTTTGTCTTTTCTCTGCCCTTTTCCCTGCTCCCCATTAGTTATTAGCCCCTGTGTGTCTCAGTCTGTGTTTTTACCTCACTTGGTCTTTCGTTGCTCTCTTCCATTCCTGTTTTGTTGCCTTTTGCTTTTGTTTTGTTTCGTCAACCTGCCTGCCTCAGAGTTTTGCATTTGGGTCCTTTTTTTTTCGTCACATTATTTATTAACCATTCATGAGGTATTATGAATGCCAGTCGCAGCTTTATAATAAATAGTTGACTGATTAATTTTTTTTTGTTTGTTCACTGGGAAATAACTAACAACTAAAGTTGAATTAATAACAAACTTGTACTGTACTGTAACTTGTATGTATCCGAACCTATAGGGGAAAAAAGCTGAGCTGCTGCAATCGGCCAAATTTCCTACTTCAGTGTCCACACCAAAGGATAAAAGCATTTTTAATAGTTTGCAGAATCAATAAAACCTGATTTATGATGTGGAGAGGGAAACCAAACTAAATATCCCAAAATTCAAACTGACAGCATGAAGGAACATGCCACGCGAACCTGATGACCCCACAAGCAGGAAATTCAAATTAAGCTTAATAAATGCAATTAGGCCTCATGGTTCTTCTGTCTAACATTAAAAAAGGTTCTGAAGAGGTAAAACTACATACTTTAGAGTTTAAAAAGTCTTCATGCTACTAAAAGTATTCGCCAACAGTAAATAGCTCCTTGCTTTTACAGTGTTATATAATGATGATGATTAGTATTACTGTTGCATATTCTTATGTACAATAAAGCATCATATTTATGTTATATAAACTATTTCATATGTTTTGTTTTTGCAAAAAAAAGTGTTTAAAAACATGCTAAATTACTCTCTGCCACTGAATTCATAACCTCAGATATAACCCTCGCTATAACCCTGTAGTTCCAGCCATGACTCAGACTTTACTCGAGTCCCACAAGAGACATTTTAACACTTTGGAGTGAATCTTGCCTTTCAGAAAGATCCCTACTTGTTTCTTTTCTTCCTGACATTTTGTGTTTCCTTGTGCCTAATCTTCCTCACAACGCATTCACCAGACTCCCCTCTCATTGTTTCCCCTCTCTCCTCTGCCTCTTTCTGCCTCCATCCGTGGGCTAAGCCAACGCCCAGTTGCTGCAGTGCAGCTCACTTCCCCCCGTTTCCAAAAATCTCCGCACCCTCCCTCCTCTGATCTGAACACCCTGTCTTTGCCTCTCCGTGTCTCTCTCTACCTCTTTGCCTGTGTCTCTCTGCAGTGAGGCAGAGACGGGGCAAAAGGACAGTGAAGTGAGTCTTTTTTTATATACCACTTGCCATCCCAGAACTGCACTGGCCTATAAACAGGAAGAGAGTGCATATATCTACAGTTTGTAGCAAAAGTTAAGTCAATGAATTTGTTGTAACTGGAAAAAAAAAAATGTTTTGAGGGATGCAGGACTCCGCCCTCCTCTGAAAACAAGCATTAACATTTTTCTTTAGGAGAAACACTGCAGGACATGAAAGTCTTACACTTATATTCTTTGTGCCTCCCTCGTCTCGTCTCCTCTGTTAGCGAACTTAATGACCCCGAACAGACTCCTGCAGATCATCTAAATGTCTTTAATTTGTTGAGAGTTCAGAGTGGTTTGTGGCAGGGTTTTTTTTTTTTCCGGAGACTTTAACGACCTTAATAACTTCAACGAAACACTATTAAACTGCTTTGTATTTATCAAGCGCTCGCCCCAGAAGAAGTGTTAATGTGTCGTAACGGGGTTACGTAAGCTGGGCACTGGGAGTAATTGAAAAGTGGGGAGGCACGAGGCTCAGACTGCATCTTCTGATGAAGGACGTGGGCCTCGCAAAGAGTGAAGTTAGTGGGATTAATGGTGGAAAAAGGAAGAGATGCTCCTTCAAAAGACAGAAGGCCTGATTCTGACATAGAAGACATGATTGGCTCTGTATATCAGAGAATGACCAAAAATAGATATAAAACTAGGGAAAAATTGTGATAGGAACGTCAACATTGACTAAAGTTTTCTTTATTTGCCTTATTGAGCAATGTGGTGATCTGTCCCTGTATCTGTCAGGATTCACATGTACACACACAAGATCATGGATGATGTAGTAAACCAAAGGCCAAAGGATTCCAACCTCCTTCATGATCAACAGGCGCTGGCAGTAACACTAAGAAATACAGAGCATCAGTTTATATAAACACATATGTGAACAATGCAGTCTGTGAGACTGGAAATGTAATCGACACGTGCCGGAAAAAAAGACTGTATTCGGCTGAGAAATATGAATGTAAAATATGTTGGTTTGGGGATGTTTTGTTTTTCTAAAACCATATTAACATTCAAACACTAAAAACAATCCAACCATGACCAAAACCTTAACTTCATCCATACTTAATTTCAATCAAAGCTGCTTTCGTCTGTCAATTTTATTGATAATCCGGTGAGATGACTGTATGTGAAAGTGGGTGTCATTCAAGAGTGAATAACTTGCAACAACCAAACTCTACTGTACGGCAAAAAACAGCAAACTGACAACATTAGCAAGCCGCTGGATAGCACAGTGGAGCAGTGAGTAGCTAACTGGGCCACAGTTCATTCTATTCTGGTGGGCTGGATCTGGCCATCACCTGGACCGGTTCTGATGTATTTGGTTCAACCTTGGCTGACATCTGGCCATGTTATGGCTCAGATATAGCAAACGGGAGCAGACTGTGAAGAAGTGCCATCCTTTCGCGCAGTATGCAGGCCAGACGAGGATGTCTGGTACAATGTTGCCATCTGGGATGTCTGCATGCTCATGATTTCTGGCCCTCTTCTTCTTGCCCCCCCCAGGTCTGTGTTTTTAAGTCTTACCCAGTACACACTTTTCTTTTCTTTTAATTGTTTTCATCTGCATCAGAAACTTTTCCTAGATGCCTTTGTGTGCATTTCTATCACATTGCAACATGTTCTTGTTCCATCCTCTTGGGAACATTAAGGAGGTGCACATGCCTGCCTGATAGTTTTGACTTGCTCAGATCCCTGGTTATTTTGTTGTTTTTTCTTGATTCTTGTGCTTTTACCGCTAAAGAGTAGCTTGATGTTTTTTCTTGTTTTGTCTGTATTCAGTTATTATTGCTGTGTTTTCACAGCCATGTCTGCACAGGGTGTTTTATTTAGAAAACTGACCGGATGCTCTATGCCATTCCGGCTTCCTGTCTGGCTCAATCTGCCTCAAAATGTTGTTTTTAAAAATCCACGAATGCATGTTTAAACTCAAACATAGGGTGCAACTGTATCATATCTCACCATGACATGAGGATAAACTGAATCTATATCGTTACTCTAGCTCTACTTGAGTTCAGGGTCCCTTAGCTCTTGCAGTTTAGTGGGTATTGTGATAGGGTCACATCATGTGACCTCCCATTAGATCATGCAATACCCTGTCCCATCCCATCCTATCCATCATCTCCTATCATACCCCATCCCAGTCCATCATGCTCTGACCCTTCCCATCACATCATGTCACATCCCATCATGTCACGTCGTGTCGCGTCGCGCTGCAGCATGACCCTAAACTGAAGACAGGCATTTGCTTTGTCATACTCTGGGTCGGCCATTTGCAGAGGATCAGACCCCTACGCCTCAGCTTCACCCCCTCCTAATCTATGGAACAAGGTATTTGCCGTTGCAGTTTGCAGGAGCACTGCAAAGCAAACACATTTACTGTAATGTAACGCTTGTAGAAAAAGAGGCACAGTCGATGAGCATTGATCGGGAGCAGAGCGAGCCTTGTCCTCAAGTGCTCTTGAGCCGCTCTCCTCGGGCCGTGCCAGGTAATCCAAGCCTCAGAGGTCGGCAGATTTTCCCGGCAGAGAGAGGGAGGCGAGGCTGCGGGGTAAAAAGATGGAAAGTTAATCAACACCTCTCAATGTACCTCGTTTTTTTCCCCCACACGATAACAACGGGAATTACGATGCTGCTGGGAGGCGCAAGTTTGAGGCACAAGAAGCAATCTTATAACGGCGTTTAAAAGCTGATAAAGATGCAAGCTGCGCTATCATCAGCTGCTTACTGAAAGGGCTTTGACAATGAAAAAGGAGACTGTATTATATGCAATGCAGAATCGCCGTGTGCGCTAGTCTCCTCATCAGCATTTCAGGCCCGAAAGAGAGAAAGTTTGCATTATTCCCCCCTGACAGGAAGCTGGTCTGCAGTATTGTGGCATCTTGGCTTCCACAGGGGTGACTCTGAGATAATTTTTGGGTGTCTGCCAAGTGCTTTTCACCCCCCCGAGCACTTTGATTCTCACAGAGTGGGTCTGGCATGCCCAGCTCCAGTGATCAATGGTTCCTAATGGAGGAGCGGTCATGGGCAGCATGAGGTTTTAAAAGGACACAGAGATTCTGGGCCTTTTTTCTCAAAATCAATCGCTGCAATTTAATTTTTATGATGCATTCAGATGCGCGGGGGTCACCCCGAGAATAAGTGGCGGAAGTACTTGACAGTTTTGGAATGAGTTTGTTTGCGCTCTCCTCGAGGGGTTGACGAGAAGATCAATGTTTGTGTGTGTGGAGAGGAGCGTTTAGCTTAACTTAGCATAAAGATGAG